>QNUK01000081.1:1490000-1705000 GCA_013621035.1 Clarias magur | reverse complement strand
TCCTTCCAAAGATGCTCAATAGGATTGAGGTCAGGGCTCATTGAAGGCCACTTTAGAATAGTCCAATGTTTTCCTCTTAGCCATTCTTTGGTGTTTTTAGCTGTGTGTTTTGGGTCATTGTCCTGTTGCAAGACCCATGACCTGCGACTGAGACCCAGCTTTCTGACACTGGCCAGCACATTTCTCTCTAGAATCCCTTGATAGTCTTGAGATTTCATTGTACCCTGCACAGATTCAAGACACCCTGTGCCAGATGCAGCAAAGCAGCCCATGCTTCATTTTTCCATCTGTGAACATAGAGCTGATGTGCCTTGGCAAAAAGTTCCATTTTTGTCTCATCTGTGGCTTTGTGGCTTGTCAAGCCACAAAGCTTTGTGGCTTGTCAACATGTAGTTTGGCATATTTCTATGATTTGTTTTCAACAATGGTGTCCTCCTTGGTCGTCTCCCATGTAGTCCACTTTGGCTGAAACAACGACGGATGGTGTGATCTGACACTGATGTTCCTTGAGCATGAAGTTCACCTTGGATCTCTTTAGAAGTCTTTCTGGGCTCTTTTGTTACCATTGGGATTATCCGTCTCTTTGATTTGTCATGAATTTTTCTCGTGCGGCCACGTCCAGGGAGGTTGGCTACAGTCCCATGGATCTTAAATTTCTGAATAATATGTGCAACTGTAGTCACATGAACATCTAGCTGCTTGGAAATGGTCTTATAGCCTTTACCTTTAACATGCTTGTCTATAATTTTCTTTCGAATCTCCTGAGACAACTCTTTCCTTCGCTTCCTCTGGTCCATGTTGAGTGTGGTACATACCATGTCACCAAACAACACAGTGACTACCTGGAGCCCTATATATAGGCCCACTGACTGATTACAAGATTGTAGACACCTGTGATGCTAATTAGTGGACACACCTTGAATTAACATGTCCCTTTGGTCACATTATTTTCAGTATTTTCTAGGGGTACCATCATTTTTGTCCAGGCCTGTTCCATGAGGTTATTTTTTTTTATAATTCTGTTGAAGCATGGTTGAAAAGCTGACTTTCTGTCTGACTTTCACAGAATTCATAGAATTCTTATTTATTATTACTTTTGTCAGATTAAAGTTATTTATGTGACCATTGTGTTTTTCTTTCATTGACCGAAGGGTACCAACAATTTTGTCCACGTGTGTAAAATGGGAGGGTTGTGTCAGGAAGGGAATCTGGTGTAAAACCTGTGCCAAGCTTGTGTGCGGACCGGATTGTCTGCTGTGGCGACTCATTGCTGGGAGCAGCTGAAAGACCAACAACAATTTGATTTGATTTGCAACAACTAAAAAAAAGATCATTGCTATTAAATAGTATGAGTTAGGCTACTCAATAATGCAAGTAAAGAACAATTAATATGAATGAGTACAAAAAACTAAAAAACTGGTAGTTCTGTTTACTTAAAATGGGAAACATCATTACTTTAATACTTTAAAAACAGTTTTGCCAACTTATTCTGGTTTACAGTGTAATAATGGCAGGTTCTTTGGAGTTGAGTCTGTGTGTCCTCAGTTTCTATATATTTTGCTTTTAACCCTACTTTGGCACAGCAGCAGGTTGTACTACGGCTGCGTTCAGTCGGAACAGAGTGGTTGCAATATTTGGCTTCTACTTTTGCTTGTACAGCTGCAACATCGCCTGAAACGTTCATGAGGTCAGGTGTCTTCCTATCCCACCGGTGTGATCCTCTTTCACTGTCATCCTCCATCTTTACTACAGTAGCACAAAATTAAAACAAGTAGCCTTGACGTACTGTAAAAGTTCTATATCCTGTACGAAAGTGGCTCAAATCAGAATGGAAAAAATCTGATCACAATCCATGTGATTTGTGATTTGTGAACGCAGCCAAATTGCTATGATATGTATAAGATGTAAATGAACTTCACATTGGTTGCAGCAATGTTACAGCATTTGATTTGATCTTGCTGTTGCTGATTATTTACCTTTAACAGCATGCTTGTAGGTGTTTTGTGTATTACAGTACATCCAGGCAGGATGTAGCTTTATAGCCTAGAAAGACTGTGCAGTAATCCTGAATAAATGAAATGACTGAAACTACACACACATGCACACATACTGTACTGTATACACACACACACACACACACACACACACACACACACACACACACACACACATACACACAAACACACACATTTTGTACTCATTTCCTAAGCAGGCACAGACGATTTTTCAAGACTAAGGAGTAGAAAGTGTTCAGGTCAGCAGATACACAGCGCTACTTGAGATCTAGTCCGCATCATCACACTGCATGTCGTGTCACATGGTACTGTCTGGTCGGATCATTCCATTGGTCAGTTCATTCTGCCATGTTGGCACAGAGTCTAATGACGAGTTCGCTCATGTAGAGCGACACAGCTGCCATTCACATACACACTGCAAAAAAATGTAAACCCTAATGAATAAACAAGCACAGATATCTTGCTCTTTCTACATTGTTTATTCTTTTGAAGATTTTTAAAAAATAAATATAATAAGCTAATAAATAGAAAATAAATTTTTGTTGAATTTACCATTATTGCGTGAATGAAATATGTAAGAGCTGAACCCTGATCTGTTTAATCTCCTGAGTGTGATTTTTAAAAAATAATCATACTTTTTATTATTTTTTTAACAGAGAGCAACCCATCTTCAGCACCAGAGCCCACGTCTTCCAGATCGACCCAAACACCAAAAAGAACTGGGTCCCCACCAGCAAGCACGCTGTCACTGTTTCCTACTTCTACGACAGCACACGCAACGTCTATCGCATCATCAGCCTGGATGGCTCCAAGGTCAGGGCTTGACATCCTGTACAAACTCAAAGTCGTTATCGGAGAAATCAAGTAATGACAGCATTCATTACTCAGTGGTTTGATATTTTACATATGCAGGTCATTCAGTAAATAATCAATCGAAAACGTGCTATATAGGGAAATAAATGTGTTATAGGGAAATAAATAACAGCAGGGAGGCGTGATAATGCAAGTAAGTTGTGCTGTATAAGTTGTGCTGTATATTACCATGTCATAGGGTAATGTTTTTTTTTATTAGAAAATAATAGATTTGCTAAATTGAAGATGGTAACACTTTATTGAAGGGGTATCTACATATGGGCTTCATAATACATTGTAACGGATTCATAACCATTTACCTACATAAGGACTTCATACATTATAACACATTATCTACATATGGGTTTCATAACATATCATAACGCATACACAAGCATTTCCTACATACTCTATGGGCATTATAACACATTCATAACCATTACTTACATATTTATAACCATTACTGACATACAGGCTTCATAACACAATTACACACCCATATGGGTTTCATAACACACACATAACCATTTCTTACATATGAACATCATAACATAATTGCAAACATTATCTATACTGTATATGGGTTTATAACAGAAGATAATGCATTCATAACCCTTACCTACATAAGGGCTTCATAACACATACGTAACCATTAACTTTTTATGAGCTTCATAACACCCTCACAACCATTATCTACATGTGGGTTTATAACATATCATAACGCATAACGCATATAACGCATTCATAACCATTTACCTACATACAATATGTGCTTCATACATCATAACACATTATCTACATATGGGTTTTATAACATATCATAACGCATACGTAACCATTTCCTACATACTGCCTTATAACACATTATAACACATTCATAACCATTACTTACATATTTATAACTTTTACTGACATATAGGCTTCATAACACATTTACATTCATGGGTTTCATAACATACATATTGCCAATGTCCTACATATGAACGTCATATATATACATATATAGTTTATAACAGAATATGTTATAATTCATATGTTATGAAGATAATGCATTCATAACTATTACCTACAGGTACATGGACTTCATACACCATAACACATTATCTGCATATGGGTTTCATAACACATACATAACCATTTGCTACATATGAGCTTCATAACACCATCACAACTATTATTTACATATGGGTTTAAAACACATCATAATGCATTCATAACCATTTACCTACATATGGGATTCATACATCATAACACATTATCTACACATGGGTTTCATAAAACAGTCATAAACATTATCCACATATGTATAACCATTACTGACATATAGGCTTCATAACACATTTAGAATCATTATTTATATATGGGTTTCATAAAACAGTCATAACTATTACCAACATCTGCGAAATTGCAAACACACTTTATTTGAGGGTTACCTACACATGAGCTTCATAACACCATCACAACCATTATCTACATATGGGGTTATACCACACCATAACACATTCATAACCACTTAATGAACATATGCTCTGTATTATGAATCTACATATGAGGTTCATAATACATTGTAACACATTCATAACCATTTTCTACATACAGGCTTCATGACAGATTTTAACATATTCATAACCATTACGGGTAAGCTTCATAACACATTCACAACCATTATTTACATATAGGCTTCAAAATACATCATAACACATATATAACCATTGACTACATACAGCCTTCATAACATATAACTCATGAGATGCTTATGTCAAAACTAGTCAGGTGACATTACAGCTTTTATGCAGATGCTTTGCATAATAATAATGTTAATGCTAATGAAAGGATTATGTCAATGTTATGAAAGATTTTGGTGCTCTTAAACTGAAGTGATAAAACATGTCATGAGCACTATTCCTATGCATCACATAAGATTCATATTACATGGGAATAGTGAACCAATTTCAGTATGGGTACTTAGTTATGATACAGGAACAGTATTAATTTGTTTGTGTACAGTACCATACTGATGAGAAAAGAAGCATTAGATGAAGCTCTTTTCCATTCTGCCTCACTCAAATATGCACACACACACACACACACACACACACACACACACACACACACACACACACACACACACACACACACACTAGAGAGTTTCATGGGGGTGGCATGGAAGTTATTTTGGACTCTATGCAGGGATAAGAGGGAAAGATATTTTGGAATGCGTGATTGCATAACAGACACGTTTGCATGTACACATACTCACACACACACTCACACACACAGGCAAGCACCCACAGCACAACCATCACCTTCTCTTGGGTGGATAAACAAGCTCTTGTATCCAAACTCTGTACAAGTCTACATAAGAGCTAGAATATGTGTGTGTGTGTGTGTGTGTGTGTGTGTGTGTGTGTGTGTGTGTGTGTGTGTGTGTGTGTGTGCGTGTGTGTGTGTGTGTGCGCAATACGCACAACAAGCAAATTGCCAAAAAATGGTCAGCAACAACAGCTTATTATACAAAAGCTACAACACACACACACACACACACACACACACACACACACACACACACACACAGTAGAGTCAATAGTTCCATAGACATTCTCACTGTATTGACTGCTTCCTGTTGTTTAATCAATTTAGGTGCAACCACAGCCCCTGAACAAAACACACACACACACACACACACACACACACACACACACACACACACACACACACACACACACACACACACACACACACACACACACACACACCCACACACACACACACACACACACACACACATGGGTTTAAAACACCGCAACCATGTGTTGCATGATAAATACAATCAGCTTCTCAAGAGACCTTTTTTAATTAACTGCTGTAGTACGCGATTAGATTCTGTAACCATGTGGTGCAATTTAAGGACTCTTACATACATGTATGTTTGTGTTGAATAAAATAATTGCAGCTATTTTTTTTTTAAGATGAAAATGTGTGTTGTAAGAATTTGTGCCTCTGTTTATTCCCTTCAGGCGATTATCAACAGCACCATTACCCCCAACATGACTTTCACGAAGACCTCGCAGAAATTCGGGCAGTGGGCGGACAGCAGAGCCAACACCGTCTACGGCCTCGGCTTCTCATCTGAGAGCCACCTCAGCAAAGTGAGACCCAAAAAAACAACAACTAACGTCTAATGCTTGCGTATACACTGTAACTGACGCGTCACTTTGTCTACGGCCATGTTTATGTCACTTTCTAAACTCCGATTTGATAATTCTGTCCTGAATTACTGAGTAGGAATTCTGAATTAAGAGGATGCTTTCATCGGTTTATTCCTAGACAGAGGTCGGAAATGGCAGTTACAACCTAGAGTTGAATGCAGCTTCATTCACTTACTAGGTGTAAAAGCAATTTCTAATATAATGTAATAACATAATGTATGGTAAGCTAGAGATCCTGTTAAGTGCATTAATACAGATTAAAAGAAACCTACTTGAGTATGAACTGCTACGTTCAGCTGAAGCTCATAACTTTATGTTTTCAATGTAAACTTCAATAAAAAGGTCAAAGTCAATAAGGTCTCCTCAACAGTGTATATAAAATGAAATATAATTTTATATATATATACAGTTATATACAGTTGTGTTTATTTCTTGATCAATTCACATCAACATAAATTGAAGATGGTAACACTTTACTGAACGGGTATCTACATATGGGCTTCATAATACATTGTAACGGATTCATTACCATTTACCTACATAAGGACTTCATACATTATAACACATTATCTACATATGGGTTTCATAACATATCATAACGCATATACAAGCATTTCCTACATACTGTATGGGCATTCATAACCATTACAGACATATTATGACAATAATTGGACCTACAATTTAAATACATCATAAACAATAGGGTTGGAATCACCAGGGATGAACCGATACGTTATTATCACGAAACCTAGGTGTTGATTCCATTTGTATTGCAATTCTGTAAGTATCACGTATTCTCAATTCAATATTTTTGAGATATTTTATTTTGGGATGTATACTTGCTCCCATACATCATACAGGACACTGTGCTGCCTACCAGTGTGTGAATAGTTTTGAGTGCACCTGCAGGATTATAGAGGAACTGCAACCAATTTACTACAAAAAATGCAAACATACTGTATATACAGTAAATTAAAAATCAATCTGGGAGGCAATAAATGAATTGTTGCACAGAAGAACTGAGATACAGTTTATTGAGATACAATTTCCCCATTAACACACACTCATAAACACTCATTAAGTTGTTAAAATGGATGAGTTACCTTAACCTTAACCTTAATGTAGCACAAAATAATGCAGATTAAAATTCAGAGTTCACAGTTTAACCTTAAAGGGAAGTCAGCAAGTCTAATATTTATTCAAAATAGACTTTTGTCACATTTAGATTTCCATTCGGTGTTTGGGCTGAAAAAAGTCAGGTGTCTGGCTTCAAAAATGTGGAACAGAGAAAGTGGCACGGACCTCTCCACAAAACTCCAGCTGACCGCGATTTTTTCGACTTGCTCGCTTAAGCACCATTGGGGCGAAACACACTTAGGACAGCGCTATTCGCTCCTTCCTCTTGCATGAGCTTACAGACGCCTGTTACTGGCTGCAGTGCTGCGATTGATGTGAGAGCACTTGAGTGTCCCCCATCCTTCCCCTCTAAGAGAGCTCGGCCAACAATGAGCTCTCTCTCGGCTCCTGGCTGCAAAAGGCTATCACCCGGGATGACGCACTTTAGGTCGAGCACTTTACCGCTATGCCACTCGGGGGCCATGAATTGCATCCATGAATTTGGCGGAGTTTCTGAAAGAGGGCTAAAGTAATGGGTGGATTTGTTACGTTCAAATATCAACAGTCTTTCTCTGTAATTTCCAACTCCTCCTTTAAATTGAACGCAAAACATGATCAGGAAGCCCATGTACTGTAGCATCCTTATTTTCTTCTGGATGTTTAACTGCAAGGTGCCTGTGGAAGAAGGAGAGTTATACGACAGCTTTATACTGTACTTTATTTTGCGTGGTTTCATCAGGGTTCCAAGAAACCTGAGTGTTCCTGATTCTGAAAATATAATCTGTCATCTGTGCGTGCCAATTAACACGGCCAAATCAAATCTTTCTACCGAAAGTCAGATCACTCCTTCGCTAATGCTTGTTAGGATTTATGTTGAGAACAAATACCTTCTCAAGTTTAAACCTACAGAACGAATCAAAAAAACTATTTTTGATTTGAGAATGTCAGTAAGATTCTTTTACTGGATGTCGAAATTGAGTTTTGTTTTGCTTTTTTCCAGTTTGCGGAAAAATTTGCGGAGTTTAAGGAAGCCGCACGGTTAGCAAAGGAGAAATCTCAGGAGAAGATGGAGCTGACTAGCACTCCCTCGCAGGTACGTCACTGAACATACGCATCATTTATTTATTTTTTTGTTCTGAAAACATACTCTGACTTCTACTGTAACATCATCATTCAATTCTTACAAGCGCAAACTGGCTTTGGCGTCTTCAAAGGTAAGGATGGCGTTGGAGGATGCTACTGAACACCTCTGTCCTCCCCTGCAGTAACCCACCCAAAGCATTTCTACTATAACTCCATCAGAGCTCTCAGAACATCTGCTCAGGACCTCCAGACATGCTGATCTTCAACATCAAACATCAAACCATTTAACATCCAACTAAACCTTTCTTATGTGATTAACACCGGTCAAGAGGTTCTCTCTAAACCGTCCCCACTCACATGTCAAATCCCAGCATCGCCAAATCAACCCTGTCTATTGTCTGCTGTCCTCTAGCAAACGGTGTTCAGTGTAAAATAAACCTCCAGTCCTCCATCTCACATGTTAATTAACCACTAAAATATTTGGAGAAGCTGTATGTCTTGTCATAATTCTCTTTATAAGATGTGACGGATCAGCGTGATTATAGACATTATAAACGCTTTTTTGTCCCCTTGTTCAATTCAAGCACAAACGGGACTTGTCTCTGGCTGCTAAAAAGGTAAGCAAGAGCCAGCAACAGGCTAAAATGACTAACATTGGGAATCTACCATTAAGACAGTAAGAAAATCTAAATAACTTTAGTGTACTACTTAACACTAATCAGACAAATTGATGTACTGTACAGTATATACACTGATATCATTTTCACATTCAAGGTCCCATATTTTACATACATATTTTACTCTATCTTGTAGTAAAAGAAAATGTGTTAATACTCCAACTGAGTTACACCTCAGATCAGCATTTTATACATCAAACTTCCTCTGTTTCACTCCTCTTCCAATTACACAGTGTCCTTGACTATTTAAATAAGCTACTGCTGAGCCACGCCCCCCCCTACCCCCTACCCCAGAGAACAGCAGAAGTAAGGAAGTTCCTTATATGAGGTCACATTAGGGAAAATGACTAAAAGGTGAATTTTGCAAAATGGAAGCTCTTTAAGGAATCATCACACTCATAAACATGCTTTGTGCATTAATGTGAAAAACACTGGCTTTTTTTAAAATAATCAGCTATCAATTGCTTTGATGAGCTTTTTTTTACGTGAAAGTTCTTTCTACGTTAAAGTGTGGCATAAAGGGGGCGGGGTCAATCCACCACTCGCATTACGATTCGACTGAGTGTAGAAGTCATGACAAAATGAATCCCTCTAAAGTTATGTGTTAAATTTGCAAAAGCCACTTTCTGCCAGTTGAAGTCAAAATTCTACGATTTCATTTGTTATGGAGGCGCGTTCTTAAGTTGCATTGCAATACAAATTGTCCCATAGGACATAATGTAAATGTAGATAATCCGTTCCAGCCACCCAAAAATATTACCAATTTCCATCACTATAATCATAATTTTTGCATATAAAAACAATTGAAGCGTTTAGAATAGTCATGTAAATTACTTAAATTTATGATTCCTCTTGGCATATAAACCTTTACCAATTTGACAAGTTCAAAATAATCATCATACAGTAGTTTTGAATAAAAAACAATCAAAACGGCTCCCAGACATACGCGCAACTTCGTATGCTCATATGCTGAAAATGCTTCATAAGGCGATGCAAAATTTTAATTATTAACATTTTTTATTTTCCAGTGTAATTATCAGGTTTTTAGCAAGTAAATGAATGACTTTACTGGCTATGTACACATGTATGTATGCTAACTTTATGAAAGGCTCTGTTTAAATGCTGGTATGTGGTGAATATTTTAATAAAATGTCAATTCGTGATAATATGCTTCAGAAAAATATATATATACATAATATAATGTATATATATATATATATATATACAGATTACTTTTTTAATTTTCAACTGTAATTTGCAAGTTTTTAGCAAGTAAAGTTTTTTTTTCCTCTAAAGCATATTAAAGCATATTATCACAAATTGACAATTTATTTAGATATTCACCACATATCAGCATTTAAACAGAGTCTTTCATAAAGTTAGCATACATATTTACAGTACGCTCATGTCTACATTTTATTATATTTGTTTTCTTATATTTGTCAAAGTTTTTTGACACGTCTCACTGGCGTTAACCGACATGGTACAGTTATAAGATAACGATGTCATCGCTGGGCTGCATCAGTGCTGCCGAAGCAAAGATGGAATGATTATATTTACACTAAGGATTATTTTTTGACTTTGATAAGAGTATAAAACAATAGGTTTAAAGTTATGGCTTGGCCCAGGTATCAGCCAAAAATGTCATCTATAAATTCCATCTGCTGAAAATGAAGGGATTGGCATCCTGGACACGAGTGCACCTACAACTCTGCTATAACCTGGAAAATACAGCACCAGATGAAACTTGGATAACATGCAGTAGTATGGATTTATTTCTTTTTTATACCCGCTCTTGTAATTATTTAATGAATCTTTATACGCTTCCATACATTAGTGTGAGTTCAGCATGGCCAGCAGTGGCTTTGTTCTGTCATTCACTGATCGTCAGCTCGAAACCCAGCCATGCCACAGCTGCCAGCGGAAGAGAGGATAATTGACCCGGCTCTCTGGGAGGCAAAATTGCCCTATATCCCTCTCGCTCCGGCAATAATAAGCGTGATACTGGGCAATCATGGCTGTCTATTGGAGTAAAGAAGAGGCATTTCGTTCTCGTAGCAGATTGAAAAGACAGCAGCTTTGCACGGATTTCACATAACTTAGATATAACCGGGTGAAAATGAATAAGAAAATAAAGGAACTAGGAAAAGACTGTGCTTAATTCTGGAGGAAGTGTTGGCATTTTCAGTCACAGCAGAGATTCGAGAGTTTCTGGAAAAAAGCGTCGAGTGATGAGGGAGGAACGTGAGAAAAAACAGACATAGTGAAGATGCATGTTGTGTTAGACACACAGTGCCGACACTCCAACATCGTAGTGCAGTGTAACTATTATTAAACATCTCATTACTCACTGCACTATATAGAGATATTAAAGAAAATTGAGGTTTTGAAGAAGCTAGCAGAGAGTTTTAGCGTCTAGGGAGTGTACATAGCTAGTACAGATAACTCGTTATGCTAATCTGCTAATAAAGCTAGCATGAGCATTTAAAACCAGCACTGTACAGAGGTACCTCAGTATACGAATTGAATCCGTTCCAGAGTCGAGTTCTCAAGGTGAAATTCCCATAGGAAATAATGTAAATGCAGATAATCCATTCCAGCCACCCAAAAATATTACCAATATTACCAACTTCCAACACTATGATCATATTTGTCAGGCAGCGCAATGAAGAGAAAAAGAGGAGCAGGACCCAAGTGCAGATTTACAGCACCAAAGGGGCGTGGCTTTAGACGCGCTTTTGGACGAGGGGGGCGTGGCGCGCTGGCCGTTGAACACTTCCGTGTTCGGAGGAGGAATCCTGGTGACGTAGTACAAAGCCGGTGCAATGGGTCGGAAGCCGGTTAAATCAGTCAGCGATGCGTGTGCCAAAAAAGGGGGCGAGCAGAGAAGTTGTCGTGAGCCAGAGCGAGAGTTCAAAGCCAGTGAGTCAGTCAGCGATGCGAGTAATCCAAAAGGGGAGAGAGCAGAGACGTAAACGTGAAACGAAGCGAGAGGTCAAAACCAGCGGGAAAACAAACAGCGAACAAGATCCAAAAACGAGAGGCTAGAAGCAAATACCGAGAACAAGCGAGGTCGAGAACGGAAACAACTATCACGGAAAAGAAACGCGAGAAAACTGGGCTATGAAGGCACGCAATAATCTGGCAGCGAGACAGCGTTCTACGCTTCCTTAAATGCCGGGAGAAATTAGTTGTGAATGGGATGCCGGTGTGTAAAGGGGCGGGGTGAGTGTGAGAGAGCATGACAGCCAGTCGGAAAACATAAGCACGTGAGCGCAAAGGCATGACAGCGTGGGAAAATGGAGACATGAATGACAGCAGTACGTGGCAGGAACGTGACAATATTTTCATATAAGAAAACAATCAAAACATTTAGAAAAGACATGTAAATGAAGAAAAATGTGAAATAAATAGACATTAAACCTCACTTAACATTAATTTATGATTCCTCTCGGCACGGGCTGCTTTAAAAACCAAACTGAATGCAGCTCCCTTTTCTTCTTGCTACCGTCCTGGATAACATTCTTGGGACTCTTGGTGTTGCAAAAGAAAGAACAAAAAGTGAGCTTGCTTGGCTTACCATGGACGCAATCAAGTTTTGAACGGCTCCCGGACGCACGCGCAACTTAGCGTTTGGTCCGGCTCAGTTCGTTCATTCGTATGCCCAAAATGATTATTAGCATGTCGAGGAAAATGCCGGGAGAAATTAGTTGTGAATGGGATGCCGGTGTGTAAAGGGGCGGGGTGAGTGTGAGAGAGCATGACAGCCAGTCGGAAAACATAAGCACGTGAGCGCAAAGGCATGACAGCGTGGGAAAATGGAGACATGAATGACAGCAGTACGTGGCAGGAACGTGACAGTACCCCTCCCCTCATGAGCGCCTCTGGGCGTTTGGGCGAGGTGCCTCAGGAAAATGTTTATAAAAGTCTGAAATTAATTTGGGGTCTAGAATGAATCTGGCAGGAACCCAGCTTCTCTCCTCAGGACCGTACCCTTCCCAGTCCACCAGATACTGGACGCCCCTCCCTCTGTGGCGGGACCTGAGAAGTCGGCGGACTGTGAACGCTTTGCCACCATCGATGAAACGGGGAGGAGGAGGCGGGCGGGTGGGTGGACATAAGGGGTTGGTAACCAGGCGCTTGATTTGGGAGACATGAAAGGTGGGATTTATCCGGTGCATAGTTGAAGGCAGGCGTAACCTGACAGAGCAAGGGTTGATAATCTTAGTGACAGTGAATGGGCCAATGAACTTAGGGGATAGTTTGTGTGAGATGGTCTTGATGGGAATGTCTCGTGTGGCGAGCATTACTCTATCGCCGACCTTGTATCTTGGGGCAGCCGAGCGCCGTCGATCTGCTTGTAGTTTGAAGGCTTGTACTGACTTTAGGAGTTGGGACCGAGCCTTCTGCCAGGTTCTCTTGCAGCTGCGCACGAAACTTTGTGCTGAAGGGACCGCTACCTCTTCTTCCTGAGAAGGAAACAAGGGTGGTTGATACCCCAAACAGCACTGAAAGGGAGACATTCTGGTAGATGAGGTGGGAAGGGAGTTGTGGGCATATTCAACCCATGGGAGCATCCTGCTCCATGAAGTTGGGTTCTGTGACGTCATGCATCTCAGAGAGGTCTCCAGCTTCTGGTTGGTTCTCTCTGTCTGTCCATTGGATTGTGGATGGTAACCCGACGACAGGCTAGGCGTAGCGCCAATGAGTCTGCAGAAGGCCTTCCAGAAGTGTGCAGAAAACTGGGGTCCCCTATCGGAGACAATGTCAACAGGAAGTCCGTGTAGCCGAAAAACGTGGAGGATGAGTAGCTCAGCTGTCTCCTTGGCCGAAGGGAGTTTAGTCAGGGGGACAAAATGGGCAGCTCTAGAGAAGCGATCAACGATGGTCATAATGCAATTGTTCCCCTCCGAAGTTGGGAGTCCAGTGACAAAATCGAGAGCAATGTGAGACCAAGGACGGTGAGGGATGGGAAGTGGTTTAAGGAGACCTGCTGGAGGCTTGTTGGATGTTTTGTTCCTTACACATGTATCACAAGCTGCCACGAATCCTAAAACATCCTCCTTCATAGTTGCCCACCAGAAGCGTTGCTGGATCAGATACAGGGTGCGGGCCCCTCCTGGGTGACAGGCCATTTTGGAGCAGTGTCCCCATTCAAGTACATGTGGGCGAATAGACTCTGGAACAAATAGGCGGTTGGTAGGAACGGTGCTTGGACCTGGTTCTTGCTCTAGGGCCTGTCTGACCAGGACTTCAATGTCCTGTTGGGTGGCAGCCACAAGGCATTGTGGTGGGAGGATGCTTTCAATGGGGCACAATTCTGGGGCAAAGAGAACTGTCGAGAGAGAGCATCTGGCTTGGTGTTCTTAGAACCTGGGCGGTAGGATATAATAAAATTGAACCTTGAAAAAAATAAGGACCAGCGGGCTTGACGGGCATTTAACCTTTTGGCAGATTTTAAGTATTCGAGGTTTCTATGGTCAGTCCAAACTAGAAAAGGATGTTGAGCCCCTTCCAACCAATGTCTCCACTCTTCAAGGGCTAGCTTGATAGCTAGTAGTTCTCGGTCACCAATGTCATAGTTCCTTTCTGCAGGAGTGAGTCGGCGAGAGAAAAAGGAACAAGGATGCAGCTTGTTGTCTTTGGGGCTTCTCTGAGAAACAATAGCTCCAGCCCCAGTCTCAGAAGCATCTACTTCAACAGTGAATTGGAGAGAGGGGTCTGGGATGGAAAGGATAGGTGCCGAAGTGAATCTTCGCTTGAGGCTAGTAAAAGACTCTTCTGCCCTTGCGTTCCACTTAAAGGGAACTTTTGAGGAGGTGAGAGCTGTAAGGGGAGCAGCCACGGTGCTATAGTTCCTTATGAATCTGCGATAGAAATTAGCAAACCCTAGGAAGCGTTGCAGTTCTCGTCTAGAAGTGGGCGTGGGCCAGTCAGTAACCGCCTTGACCTTGGAGGGCTCCATCTCGATCATGGAGGGAGAAATTACAAACCCCAGAAAAGAAGTGGATTTCTGGTGAAACTCACACTTCTCTGCCTTGACAAAAAGTTTGTTTTCCAGCAGCCTCTGTAATACCTGGCGAACATGGGTAACGTGTTCCTCAAGGGAGTGAGAAAAGATTAAAATGTCATCAAGGTAGACAAATACACATACATTCAGGAAGTCCCTTAGAACATCATTAATCAGGGCTTGGAAAACAGCAGGGGCATTAGTCAGTCCAAAAGGTACCACTAGATATTCGTAGTGACCGGTAGGAGTGTTAAATGCTGTTTTCCACTCGTCCCCTTCCCTGATTCTGACGAGGTGATAGGCATTTCGGAGGTCCAGTTTAGTGAAGATGTGTGCTCCCTGCAATAGCTCGAAAGCCGTGGTCATGAGCGGAAGGGGATAACGATTTTTAATCGTAATTTCATTAAGTCCTCAATAATCAATGCATGGCCGTAAAGACTTGTCTTTCTTCTCTACGAAGAAGAATCCTGCACCTGCCGGTGAAGACGAAGGTCGGATGATTCCAGCCACCAGTGATTCAGCAATGTAGTGGTTCATAGCCTCCCTCTCAGGGGAGGAGAGGGAGTAGAGACGCCCCCTTGGGGGGGCTGTGCCTGGGAGAAGATCGATGGCACAATCATAGGGTCGATGTGGTGGCAGGGAGATGGCACGAGATTTTTACTGAAGACCTCTCGGAGATCTACATACTCCGGGGGTACATTGGTGAGATCGGGGAGCTCCCCTTTATTGGTAGCAGGAGGAGGCTGAATAGATGCAGAGAGAAGGCATGAGGACAGACAAGCTGGGTTCCAGCCTAGGATCGTGTTCCGGACCCAGTCTATATGAGGGTTATGTTTTACTAACCAGGGGCGTCCAAGGACGATTGGGCTATGGGACTTAGGCATGATGAGAAATGAGATAGTCTCCGTGTGGTTGCCGGAAATTCTTAAACTGATGGGGAGAGTGCGATGAGTGATGCGGTTAAGGCTGCTACCATCCAGAGCTTGAACAGGAAGAGGGCGCTCAAGAGGGGTGGATGAAATCTTGAGGGTGTCTGCAGTACGGGGGCAGATCAGGTTCTGGTCGGCTCCAGAGTCAATGAGGGCCCATACGGTGTGAGTCCTATTGTTTACAGTCACGGTGACAGGAAAGCAGGAGCGAGGGGTTGAGTTAATGTCCTGTTTCTGGCCCCCTAGGACCCTCAGTTTCACTAGGGGGCCTTGCCTTTTAACGGACAGGTCTCTCGAAAGTGACCAGCTTGCCCGCAAAAGAAGCATGCTCTCTCCGTGCGTCGACGCAGACGCTCTTCTGGAGAGATGTGGGTGCGATCTACTTGCATGGGTTCAGGAGCAGGTTCAGGAAGGGAGGATAAGCTGCATTCTCTGGACGTCCGGACCCTCCCCCGTTGTCTAAGACGAAGGCAGCTGTCGACGCGACCGGCTAAGTCCGTTAATTCTTGGAAGCTGGAGGGTAACTCTAGGGAAGCCAATTCATCCTTCACAGATTCCGCCAGACCATTAACGAAGGCGTCACACAAAGCACATTCATCCCAGCCACTGGAGGCTGCCAGAGTACGAAACTCAATAGCATAGTCATAAGCGGAACGAGACCCTTGTCGAAGATTTAGGATTTGGACAGCTGCTTGTCGTCCAGTGTAGGATCGGTCGAACACCCTTCTCATTTCAGTGGTGAACGAGTTATAGTCCCCGCAACATGGAGCTTGGGCGTCCCACAGGGCAGTGCCCCATTCCCGGGCCCTACCTGAGAGCAGGGTGATGATGTAAGCCACTTTGGAGCGCTCCGTGGGGAAGGACGAAGTTTGCAGTTCTAAAACCAGGGAACATTGGGACAAGAAGGAACGGCAGGTCCCAGGATCGCCATCATAGGAAGGTGGAGCGGGTAAGCGGGGTTCATGAGCTGGTACAGAGAGAGGAGCTACTGCTGGAACAGGGGCGGGCACCGGGGGCTGTGCCGGGGGGGCTGCCTGGAGGTGCTGAATTTGTGATGAAAGGCCAGCGAGGGAATCCGTAATGGTTCTCAGAGTTTGATTTATGTTTTGGAGATCCTGCTGGTGAGAGCCCAACATAGCACCCTGGCTCTCCAAGGCTGTTCTTAGTCTGTTTAAGTCTGCTGGGTCCATAGTGGCCAGATTATTCTGTCAGGCAGCGCAATGAAGAGAAAAAGAGGAGCAGGACCCAAGTGCAGATTTACAGCACCAAAGGGGCGTGGCTTTAGACGCGCTTTTGGACGAGGGGGGCGTGGCGCGCTGGCCGTTGAACACTTCCGTGTTCGGAGGAGGAATCCTGGTGACGTAGTACAAAGCCGGTGCAATGGGTCGGAAGCCGGTTAAATCAGTCAGCGATGCGTGTGCCAAAAAAGGGGGCGAGCAGAGAAGTTGTCGTGAGCCAGAGCGAGAGTTCAAAGCCAGTGAGTCAGTCAGCGATGCGAGTAATCCAAAAGGGGAGAGAGCAGAGACGTAAACGTGAAACGAAGCGAGAGGTCAAAACCAGCGGGAAAACAAACAGCGAACAAGATCCAAAAACGAGAGGCTAGAAGCAAATACCGAGAACAAGCGAGGTCGAGAACGGAAACAACTATCACGGAAAAGAAACGCGAGAAAACTGGGCTATGAAGGCACGCAATAATCTGGCAGCGAGACAGCGTTCTACGCTTCCTTAAATGCCGGGAGAAATTAGTTGTGAATGGGATGCCGGTGTGTAAAGGGGCGGGGTGAGTGTGAGAGAGCATGACAGCCAGTCGGAAAACATAAGCACGTGAGCGCAAAGGCATGACAGCGTGGGAAAATGGAGACATGAATGACAGCAGTACGTGGCAGGAACGTGACAATATTTTCATATAAGAAAACAATCAAAACATTTAGAAAAGACATGTAAATGAAGAAAAATGTGAAATAAATAGACATTAAACCTCACTTAACATTAATTTATGATTCCTCTCGGCACGGGCTGCTTTTAAAAACCAAACTGAATGCAGCTCCCTTTTCTTCTTGCTACCGTCCTGGATAACATTCTTGGGACTCTTGGTGTTGCAAAAGAAAGAAAAAAGTGAGCTTGCTTGGCTTACCATGGACGCAATCAAGTTTTGAACGGCTCCCGGACGCACGCGCAACTTAGCGTTTGGTCCGGCTCAGTTCGTTCATTCGTATGCCCAAAATGATTATTAGCATGTCGAGGAAAATTGCTTGCAAAAAGTTCTTAAGGCAAAAATTTGTGAGGCAGGGCAAAGTGTTTTGCTTTAGACATCGTATATGTACATACAGTACAGTAGCTGCTTTTTTTGTGTCTTGCATAAAAGGGACGGTGCAGGTGTAGAAGGTGAAATGGCAACGTGAAAATCATTTGCTGTATGTTATATTATCGGAAAGATTAAGAATTTACAGTACATGCGGTTTGTACAGTACAGTTTATGCTAGTGTGAATGTAGGGCCAAATATATCCACCATCGTCTCAGTTCAATAATGACCACCGATCACTACCAAGACTTTTCTCAGACCTCCCTCATTATTCCTCATGCCTTTTACTACCCGCCAGATCAGAGCATATGAAATTTTACTTTTCGGCGGGTCGGTCCTATAAAAGCAGAAATATGTGAACGTCTAAAGCCAAGTATCTTATTTCTGCATATATTTTCTAACAGGAATCTGCTACGGGTGACCTGCAATCACCTTTGACCCCCAAGAGCATCAACGGGACGGATGATGAAGGGATCACTCCTGACGTCTCTCAGAACTCCGAGCCTCGAGTCGAGACCAACGCAGTGCCCTTCCCACACAGGTGAGCTCAAAAACTTTGAACCAAATGCTCTTAAACCCTGGACCTTCATGTAATCCCAAAAAAAAAGATATAAAGATGTGCGAAATTTCAATTTAAATTGCTGCAGTTCATGCCAACATGCATTATTGACATGCTTCCTGGATCCCTGGGGTACAGTAAAGCTGTAATTTAACCCGCTGTGTTAGGCGTGCATTAAATATGGATGACAATGCACTTAAATCATTATGCATGAAGGCCACTTCATAGTTAAAATTTTATTTTAGTGTTTCTAGAGTAAAGCTTTTTTATTAATTTTTTTCAAAATTTCAACTGTAGTACAGAGAGTTGGGCCCGGCTGGGAGTCTGCATTTAGGCTTTTATATAAATTAAAGTACCGAATGTTGCATTAAACTTATGTTCACATGAAAGAAAAACCATATAAGACGGAAAACGTACAGAACTAGAGATTAAAGTCTGAAATTATTTCATCATCCTGTTAGATCTGTACATCTGAAAAAAATAAACAGATCATTAAATATTTTATTAATGTAGTACGTTTTATATATATATATATATATATATATATAAAATTGGCTATACACAGTATACTTCTTCTGAGCAGTACCAGTTTCATCTCCGCTGCTTTTGTGCTTGCTTCCGGACATCCTGGGATGCACACTGCATCAACGGCAGACATGTGATATAACTTTTTCCTGCGCGAACACTTGTTCGTAACTCATACGTTCATATGTACAGTAGGAGACTTACTGTTCATCAGATGTATTCAGTGTATTCAGACGCTTGCACCATTCACGCTTGATTCCTTTTCTTCTGATCAGTGCCATCTCGCTCAGTTTCCATTACTCTGGTTTAAAGGGAAGCTTTTTCCCCCCCTCCACAACCTCTCACACACCCGGCTTAGCGCGATCGCTGTATTTCAGCATCCTCCTAGCATGCGAACACCTACACCTCGTGCGAAGTTCAGCGCATTACGGTCAGAACTCAGTGCTCGGCCCTCACATGGAACTGCATTCGCTGCTCCAGTTAAACGAATCAACAGCAATTTCTGGGAAAAATTTCACAGCAATTATTTTATTGTTTTTTTTTTTTGTTTTTGTTTTTCTTTTTTTGTTCCTGCAGCACCTCGACTAACATCAATAAGCACTGGGAGGCCGAGCTGGCGGCGCTGAAGGGCAACAACGCCAAGCTAACGACGGCCCTGCTCGAGTCTACGGCCAACGTTAAGCAGTGGAAACAGCAGCTCGCTGCTTATCAAGAGGAGGCAGAAAGGCTGCACAAACGGGTGAGACGGCACGAGGGTTATATTTTGCTGGAGTATATGGTACGGTACATACGGAGAAGCAGCTGGAGCGTTATCTGTATTGGGGTACACTCATAGACTGGTTTTTATCACAGCATACAGAAGGGTATTTTTATTATTATTACTTTAATAACTAGATCATAACAACATCATGCATTAGAGCTCCAGACAGATATACAGTATATAGAGGATAATGATTTCTTGACTATTGAATTTAGATTTAATGTTGCTGGCTACTGGATGTAAAAACGACAAAAAAAGTAATCATTGTTTGATTTTGGGAGCCAAAATAAGCTATTATTTGGTAAACCACAATATTTTTACAACACAGTAAAACTATAAAAGACACAGCAGTGAAATGTTAAAAATGGCTTTTTTTTTACAAGTAAAAAATTTATTAATATAATGATTTATTATTAAATAATAGTAGTATTAAAGTTGATTAAATATCCTTTAATATTTAAAATAACCTTTAAATATTAAAGGTGCAATAGGCTTTTTTTTTTCAATTAGGTGAAAATTTGTCATTTAAATTTTAGGTGCATAATTTGTGAATTCATTGCAAATAGCACATTATTTTTTGGAAAAAGAGATGAAAATAAATAAATAAAACATCTGGAAAGCGGACATCCACTCATTGCTCTTACTTGTGTTTGGATGAGCATTTTGTCACTCATTTTCTAGACACTCTACACTCTCGCTGGTATAGACGTTGGAAGTGGGGATACAGCCCGCGGCCCCCCACTGCCACCCCCACCGCCACCCTCTCACAACGGCCAATACATTTGAACAAACTAAATGTTTTTCTGTAATAGATTTAAGCTCTGACCTTCATATTCATACAGGCCTAATTCATAATAATTTGGCCTGTTGTGTGATTGAGGATGTAGGCATATTGTCATATTGCATTCTACTACCGACACAATGTACATAAAAACACCAGTTTTTATTTGCATGTATTCCGATTTTGTTTCTTCAATCTCCGCTCCACAAGAAATACTTCATACAGGATACAGAGTTAAATGTTGCCAAGCAACAAACACTTTCTTCGCTCCCTAGCATTAGGAAATGTACTGTAATGATTTAAAATTAATTCACTTGCGCTGAATTAATACAACATTTATATGTCCTAATCCCACCATTTACGTTTATTCAACGCAGTGAGTCCGAGTGAGGTTGTGCCAGGATATTCTCACTCAATGGAATGCTCCAATCTTGTCCAATCAGGAAATAATAAATGATTTGACCAGACATAACTATTGTATAGCTGTTCCCATTTCAAAAAATAGTTCCAGTGCTGTTGGTCACAAGCCTGTACATCTAGTGGCTCAAACAGTTTCTGGGCTCTGGGTTACTGACCGGAAGGTCGGGGGTTCGAGCCCCAGCACTATGAGTTTGTCAATGTGCTGGCAGTGGCTGGGAAAACCTTTTTTTTTTTATTTACTGATTCCAAGCTTTAAGCGAATGTATCTGCAGTGTTGGGGGACGTAATTACATTACAAAATGACTGTCTTCAAAAAGTAATCAGTTACATTACTGCTTTACTTTTTGATAAAAGTGACTAGTTTGAGTACTTTTCCATTGCAGAAAATGAAAACTCCTTTGTGCTTCCTCATGGATGTTGTTTTAGTCAAGACCTTTATAATTATTCTATCGTAATCACTCAGTGAAGTTTGGCCCATAATCTGTGAACTAATAATACCCCTATCTCACCTGCGTGGCTTTGCGCGGTGGCCATAAGTACGGTTCATCATGATTCACTGCGAGTTTCACCGCTGTGATTAGGTTTTTCTGCGCGTCGGTCCTTGCATAGTCAAACCGCATAGGTGAGATAGGGGTATAACAACAGGAATAACAGAGTTATCGGGGGCGGGGCTTGTAGGACAACTTCCTCTCACACACACACTAATGGATTGGGAATGACTGCTGTCTGGCTCACGGATTACATAAATTGTCTGAATAACGGATAATATTTTTGAAAAAGTAACTAAGTAACTAAGGATTGGCATTCTGTCCAGGGTGTACCCTGCCTTGTGCCCTACAGTAAGTCTCCTGGCATAGGCTCCAGGCTCCGCGCGACCCTGAATACAGCGGTATAGGTGATGAGTGAGTGAGAGTGAAAAACAGGTTTAATATTCTTACATTTGGTTTCGGTTTATTATCATACTAAAATATAAAGAATTTCTATAACATTTTGATGTGATTTTTGTTTCTTCCTCACTGTTTCATGTGGCAGTATCAGGACTGCACTTGATTCATGGATGTTCAATTTTTAGAGTCGGTGCACTGGAAATTAACGGCAGACATAAAAAAAGATCTTAATTCCCCTCAGTCAGCATGACGGACTCTCAGAGTGACATTGAGGCAGAAGGAGAAAGGGCATAGGGTCTGTCTGGATGTAATTTTTATGCTTTAATCTTGTTTGTGTATGTGTGTGTTCCAGGTAACAGAGCTGGAGTGTGTCAGTGGGCAGACAACAGGAATCAAAAACCAGAAAACAGAACTGAACCAGACGATAGAGGAGCTGGAGGCGGCGCTGAAGGCCAAGGAGGAGGTGCGATGGAGTGCGATTGGACTGTATAATATGTATATATATATATATATATATATATATATATATATATATATATATATATATATATAATACATTGCACTAGGGCAATGCTGAATTCTCTAGTCTGATCAGTCAGAAGGTGTTGATTGATGTTCTGTAACAGCGGTTCTAACAGTGCATTTGTAAATCTCTAGATTTAGTGTAGCGTATACTGTACATAATGATTGTTGCTGCGATAAAGAACAACGGTTAGTGATTACGCAACACCCTCTGACCAAGCAGAATCGAGTGTACAACACTCCTGTGTTTAAACGTCACATAATATATTTTAATAGAATTTTTCAGAATTAGGATCGGATTTGTATGATTCAGGCTGGTGTACTGTATGTGAACTTGCATGCATGCAGCCGTACCTCTGTGTAGAAATTTAATCCGTTCTGGAGGCGAGATCTTTTTCGTATTGCAAAACGCAATTTCCCAAAGGAGATAATGTAAATACAGATAATCCATTACAGCCACACAAAAATATTACCAATGTTAACAATTTCCAACAGTATAATTATATTTTTGCACATAAAAACAATCAAAACATTTAGAAAAGACACTTAAATTAAGTAAAATATAAAATAAATAGACATTAAACCTCACCTTAATTTATGATTCCTCTCGGCACCGGCTGCTTTAAAAAACAAACCGAATGCGGCTCCCTTTTTTTCTTTCTAACATTCTTGTGTCTTCACAAAATCTTGCACAAAATGGCAAAAAATCCACAGAGAATATGTAAAGTTGGTTCGCTTAGCTTTCCACTGACGCAAACAAGGTTTGAATGACTTGTAGACGTACGCGCAACTTAGCTGGCGTTCGGCTCGGCTTGTTTGCTCGTATGCAGAAAATGTTTTGCATGTCGATTTTTTTGCGAATTCTATTGCGAAATTCCAGCTCTTCAGGCTGAGCTCAAGTGTGTAAGTGTGTGTTAATTGATTATACGGTTACATCTTATATGTTATGTTTCTATGGTTACAGGAGCTGGAACAACTAAAGGCAGAAGTTGAAAAAGCCAACGAGCTGCAGTCCCAGAACGACACGGTCACCCAAAAACTACAGGTGACTTTTTATTCCTCATTTAATCCCTGATTCTGAGAGATGGCCAGCAACCGGACACAAGTGAAAGATTGTAAATGATGCTGCTGCTCTGCTGTCTGAACTGCTGTCTCAGTAACGCTGCATCTCAGATTAGCGCTCTCCTCCAAGCGTCTTCAGCTTCCCTGTAACAGAGCATGCATGTATAAAATGTGATGAACTGAACGTTACATAAACATTTCATATGCATGTGTGTGTGTGTGTGTGTGTGATTAGGAAACAGAGACACGGACGGCAGAACTGGAAACTCAGCTAGCCGAGCTGGAGCAGCGCGTGGAAAGCACTCACAGCGAGCAGGAGACTTTTCGCAAAAGCCTGCGCTCGCTTCTTGAGCTGCTCGACGGGAAGATCTTTGAGCTGACCGAGCTGAGAGACAGCCTGGCCAAACTGATCGACGGAGGAAGCAGTTAGAGTCTCCAGGAGCACACTGCCCCCTGGTGGAGTGTGAAACATACAAACACGCACATAAATACATAACATAACATACATGCACACACACAATGTCATGCCAGCACAGCAAATTTCATTAAACATGCATGTAGATGGACAGATGGATTCGAAATGTCCATGTTCTCACACAGGTGCACTTCCACAAACTGGTGCCTGCACCCACCACCCACACACACACACACACACACACAAACACACATTATGGGCCTAACTAAGGTTTCAACCTGCCTTTTTGGAATTTCTGATTTTTATGAAATATAAACATATTAAAAGGCGTCTCAGTTTTTTTTTTTTTTTTTTTTGTGTGTGTGTGTGTGTGTGTGTGTGTGTGTGTGTGTGCCATCGCACTGCTGAGCTTTTCATACAGACACGGCTGTCAGCGTCTCAGTGACAGGTCAACATGAATACAGTGTTTATACTAGCTTGCTGAAAGGCTTTAATTTTTTGTTTTCAGATTTAAATTACAGGTTGTCTGGATTTTATGTCAGATTTATGCTTTTATGCTTTTTAATCGGTCACATGAATACAGCCATTTGTTACAAAGATGCATCAGAGGTCAAAAAAAAGGAAGGAAGGAAGAAAGGAAGGAAGTAAAATGTTATTAAGAGCGAGAAAGAGATTGCCATGCTGCCATGTCTGGTGCCTATTATCATGTCTGTTTTTGATATTTTGATGACTTTGTATTGAGACGCGTACTGTATTTCATCCTTACATGAAATGAGCGGTGGGATGAACGAGGATGTGGGAAAAAAGGTGCAGAAAAATTATAGGCAAAGTCAAAATGATACCAGGAAAATTCAACATTTTTAGAAAGTGTCCTCAGCTTATTTTATTTAAAAAAAAATTATTATCTTTTTCAAAACGAGTACTTGGTAAGGATAGTGCTTCTTCCAGTTGTTTTTCCAGTTGTCCGAAGGCAGTAGCAGCAGGTAAGACAGAGACACTCTTTGTATCAGCTGTTGGATGAACGTTTATCATCACAAAGTTGTAACATACAAATAACATCTATACAATCCATACAACATATATATCTATACAACATGGGGCAACATTCCGCTCCCTACTGCACCAAGTGGTCACCAAGGTGAAGTGCATCAAGTACTAATAGAGACGTATTGAGGCAGGAATCACGCTGCCCCCACCCCGTGCTCTTGTCTTCTTGTTTTTTTCCCGGTGGTCGGCGCTCACTATTTACTGTTGCATTACCGCCACCGTCTGCCCTGTGCCTGGGCATTTAAGAAAGGGTTGCCAGATTGGAATGATTTAAAGCTATTTCCAACTTTTAAAAGGTCTTGATTTCTAACAAATAATCCAAAATTAAATCTAACAAGGTGTAAGGGCAGACAGTGTATCTATAATGTACAGAACCACTGAAATAATAAGACATTTTTAAAAGTATTGAGAAAAAGGACTAGTTGCGAGATTGTACACTAAATGACTGGATGTTATTGATTCTCCATTGCTGTAATCGACTAGGGGTGACTGTAAAAATGTACAAGATCGTCCTGTGGTCCACGTAGGTAAATTCGTGTAGCTGCACAACTGGGAAATGATCACGACTAGACGTTACGATGTTATGACTACTTTGAGATGTTTGTTTTCTGTTGTTGTTCTTTTGTTTTTGTTTTTTTCACTGAGCATGTCGGCCCACGCCGGAGACCACACTGTATGTTTCTGTGTCGATATCCTGTGCAGAGAGGTTTCACTTTAACTTGAAATTATATTATTGATTCACTGGTTATTTGCTGTGATGAAGATTTCTAAGGCTCCTGTCAGAGTTCACTCTGCTTCCCGTCAACACGCTGGATTTTTTTGGGATTACGTGTGGATTGTGGATTACACTTACACAATCGGGACGCAAACAAGTCGACAAATTTCGGTCTTGGTGTCTTTTTTTTTTTTTTTAAATGAAACTCCTACCATCAGCAAAGGAGATTCCTGAGGTTGGAAATTCCAGGTTCTTTACTCATTCTGTCACATCCACACTTTGTGGCACCCGATGAGTCGGACACGTCGGATTTGTGGATTTAACTCGAACAGAGAAACCATCCTTCCACTAACAGAGCAATATAAAAGGAAAAGAACATCCACAAACGTCGCACTTTCAGGTATTCTACTTCCTTCTTGTTCGAATGAGACGTGATGTAAAAACACACGCACACACACACACACACACAAAACACTTTGCTTTGACTATAAGGCACTCTTTCATTTCTACACTTTTTTCTAATATATATATATAAATATTACTAATTTATAGTGCACTTGTGCAATTGTGTAAACTGACCTGGGTGAACTTTTTATTATTATTATTATTATTATTTAAAAAATGATGATAGTCTAATTTATTTTGCTATTATAGACTTGAATTGTTTTGAATTTATGATTTTTGATTATTTCATTGTTTTCAGAAATACTTTAAAATATACATATATACAGTATATACTGTATATGAAAGTTTTATTTTTGTTGACCTTTTTGGGATTTCTTTTTCTTCTTTTTTTATTGTACATGGCAAAAGCGTATTGTTGCTGTCTTTTTATTACGTGCAAATAAAAACTGGCAATATTTTAAAGCTATTTAAGTATTTTAAAAGATCAGCGTTACCACCGTCACCTGTTCAAAGCAGGTGTATCTTTGGAGAAAGTTTTACTCTTTTTTTTTTCTTTGCCAATCTGTGTTTTCCTGTACAGATGAACTTACTCCAGTTGCCTTTGGTATGAAAAAAAAAATGCGTCATCGGTAGCTAAAGGTACTTTGGTGGACTTTCCTTTTGCCAAAAATATCTGTGATTATGTACAGTACAAGGACTGTTTTATTGACAGTAAGCGTAAACCTGATGAATACACATAAAGGGCTTGTATTTTAAGGGAGGCTTTAACCAGGGACATGGGTTGTTTTATTATTATTATTATTATTATTATTATTATTATGAGCTGTTACTAATGAATTATTCTTTGGAAGGGGGTTGAATAATAATTTTCGATGTTAATTACACTACATGCTTAAACACAATTGTAACTAAGGGATTTATAGTAAAATAAAACAATAAAAATATATATTCAATACATTGTGTCACATTAATTAAGCCAATTGCTACAGCTATTCTCTCTCTCTCTCTCACACACACACACACACACACACACACAGAAGTGGAATTATCACACCCATATCGAGCAAACATTAGCAAACTAGCTAGTCTCATAAACTGTACTGTATATCTTGTAATTAAAACCATTAGTCAGCTTGCTAGCTTGCTAGAATTAGGCTAACTGCTATACTAAGGTCACTAAAAGTAATTAACAGGCTAGCATTAGATGCTAACAATTCTGTTTGTTACTAGCAAGCTTTATAACATAGCCATGGTCTTTAGCATGTTATCATTAAGCTAACTGCCACTTTGTGCCAGTTATAAACAAGACGATTAGCATTGGGATAAGTAAGCCACTACTAGCCAAAGCTGTTAAGGTATAGCATTAGGTTTAATTAAAAGTATGGCAAAAATGAGTTTTTAAAAAAGGCCCCTAAAAGAGCACAAATAGTGTTCCATTCAAATTATTTAGAGATTGTTTATATATAAATTTCAAGCTCAAGTTGCTAAATCTAAAGCAATTTTTAAAAATAGCGTAATCGTTCTGGTCACTTAAAGATGATAAATGTATTAAGTAATTTTGGTCTGTGCACATCAGGTGACGGATACTCCACACTCTGGAGATCCGAGGTGGTAAAAAAAAGTCAAAAAGTTTCGGGAATAGCTCTGTATACAAGCTCTTGTGTTTTTTGCTGTACATCCTCAAAACACCTCGAATGACTCATTAGAGCATCGGCGTAACCTTGCTGAATCATGTCAAACGTCTCTCTGGCAGATTTGCCCAGTTTCACGCATAATTTCACATCTGCTATTTGTTCTAACTTGCTGTTCATGATGAAATAGCAGACGTGGTAACACATGTGGTCAGAACAGCACAAGTTGCACAGCTCCTGATATACACAGGACAATGTCTTTTGGCACATGGACTTAGGAAGGTCGGTGCTCCCTGTGCTGCCATCTGTTGGCGTGTTAAAAAAATCAATCTCAAAACTTTTGATATATCCCTTTTATATCTGTTGTTTCTGTGGCAGTTAATTAATCGGGTCGGGTTGCCAGCTTGATTT
This sequence comes from Clarias magur, assembly GCA_013621035.1. NCBI lineage: Eukaryota > Metazoa > Chordata > Actinopteri > Siluriformes > Clariidae > Clarias > Clarias magur. Next base: position 1,676,666 of record QNUK01000081.1, on the reverse strand, counting down.
TCATTCACACTCTCCGGGCAATTTGTAGACGCCAATTACCCTAACCTGCATGTCTTTGAACTGTGGGAGGAAATCTACCAAGCACAGGGAGAACATGCAAACTCCATGCACACAGACCTGCGGTGGGAATCGAACACACGATCCAGGAGGCCTAATAAGTAAACACATAATAAGTATACATTACTCTTAGCTTTAAGAAATCACAAACTACAAACTAAAAAACTGAAAATTATGAATCCGAGTTAAAAAAAAATGACACACAGACATCAGCAATCATTTACTATCTGTCTTTATTTATTTAAGGGGAGGGGTTGCAATTTATTTACCAAACATGTTATTAGGAATAAAATGGGATTGGGGAAAACAAAATAATGTAAATGCCAAAAAGAAGAAGGAAAAAGAAAAAGAAATTTCCTTTTACATTACCTTAGTTATACATTTTTAAATATTAAGCTCAATAAATACATGTACTTTAAGCAATCATGCAGCTGTTATTTTATTACTTCCTGTTTCATTACATTATAATACATGTGAAAAATATGCATTTTTCAGTTTCTTCTATAATATTGCACATTTCTAGTGACTGAAGTTAGTCACATATAGATATCTGGGTTTGCAATTGTTGAGGTCAAGAGATCAAAACTGTAGTGTTGCGTTAACAAATGACCGGAATTTTACTTAGGGACGTGTTATAAAGACATAAGATAGCAATGCATAGAATGTAGACCACAAATAAAACGATTAAAAGAAGTGGAATATGTATTAATGAATCTTAAAAAATAAAAAGACTAAATACAGTACAAATGATGAAAACGTGTTTAAAACGAAAGTGCAGCCTGGGGAGTGGTAGCGGATTCTCACACTCCCACAACTACAGCGTTGGCGAGCTGATCCCAGTACAGCGTGGGTGGAAACAAAAACAAAACAAAACCATTTCGACTGACCTCGGATCAGCTCATGTGGGTGCGTTCCTTCAACACAGTTACACAGTAAGCAATGCATCATGGTCCTGTTCTCATAGTACAATACTAGGCTCTTCAAAGTTGTGCTAGCTGGCTGATCAGACGTGGTGCTCGGCCACGTTTCGCCTTAGGCAGCAACGTAACAGGCAGCTGGATAAAATCTACGATTGTAAACTTGGACCAGCTTAAGGAGGTGTGGACACCAGACATAAATAAAAAAATGAAGTCCTGGAAATAACTTCCTGTTCCATCACAGAAAGAGCATTATATACTGAGCAGCAAGTCGATGGATTTCTCAGTAAGCGAAACTGGCAGAAAAGCTTTGAGATAATAAGATCTGTTATTTCATGAGGGAGCAAGTGTGCAGGAAATGGCTGAGAGGTTTTTAGGGATTACAGTGTGTTTGCATTATGTCAGAATTCTGGTAACTCATGCCAACCTTGTCTTCACAATATCAAGTGATAAAGTGTGTAGCAAGCGTTTATTACTTACACTGAGACATGATATTTGTTTACGTGGCATACGACAAACTGAGAGTAAACATTATATATGAACTAATTCTCTCTCATTCTCTTTAGTGCTTTTACACTGTAATTTGAAATTTCTCCTTATGAACTCGCCGCTGGGATGGATTCCATTCGTACGCAGACATACCTCTGTACTGTATTTTTTATTTTAATCATCATAATTATTTTAATTCATACACAGGAAATGTTTGAATTTTTTTAATTTACATGCAATGAAGCTAGAATACTGTATACAGTACGAGTTTCACTCTTTAATTTCAATTACAGGAATAAACCTATAACGTACTGTAAAAAAAAAAAAAAACTACTGCTCAAATGCACTGTAATTTCATGGAATATTTAACAGTAATGCCGACTGAGGTACATTTGATTAAAAACAGACTTTCTCTCTCTCTGTGTATATATTTTTTCTTCCAAATGGTAACAAGATTTGTTGCAAGTGTAAGGATTTCCACAATAAAGTTCTGTTACCTTGTATTATTTATTACATTAATTATCATCATCAAGAGAACACAACTGAAAATTGTTCCAATGTTAAAGTAACACTTTAACACAAAAATTAAATGTTGCTAAGTAATTTTGGTCAATATTTTGCAGGGCAATAATTAGAATTTCTATAATTCTGACATAATGTAAACACACCACAACCCGAACCGCTTCACAAGGGGGGGAAAGAATTATAATTATTTCAGTGTAACTGAGGCATTCTTAGCTACAACAGTTCTTCAGAAATGTTTAAAGGGCCAGTTTGTTTTCACAGCCCTCTGCTGACTGTTGGCGGCATTGCATTTGCATAAGAAAAATTAAACCTTTTTGTCTACTCTCTGACAATCCTAGCTCCTGATTCTTGATTTTTATTAAATTTTTTATAAACATGATCCTACACATTGGCATTTAGTCAATAAACACATTATTTCTGAAAACAGTCAAATACAGCTAGCTAAGAATGTTACCTACTAGCTGTGTATTGTCATGTTTGTGATGCATAAGACATAGTTATTACTTAATAAACATGTGTTGACATCAAGCAAACACGTAAACATTAATCAGCCTCGCATTTTGCTTAAATGCCATTATAAATCTGTGTAATAAATAATAGTGTTTATGATTTTTTTTAATGAGTATTCCACGTTTCTAAATATTATAAAAGAAAAATAATGGTCAGTTTTTTTGGTCAGTTTTGGGAAACAAGTTTTTTGTTTGCAAAAAAAACAAACAAACATAAAAATAAATTAAATGAAATAAAACCACGAATCAGGAGCTGAGATTGTTGAACATAAGATAAAAGGTTTTCAGTTTTCTTATAATGCAAATGCAATTCCACCAGCAGCCAGCAGAGGGCTGTAAAACTATCAGTCTGGCCCTTTAAACACTTCTGAAGAACTGTTGTAGCTAGAGGAAGGTGTCCGATCTCGTCTTCATGTCACTGACTGCACAAAACCAGGCAGGAAGCTTTCTTTACTTTTGCCTTAAAGTAGGTCAGCGTTACCAAAACAGGGAGTGGACCGTGAGAAAAGAAAAAGAAACAAACAAAAACCCTGCAAAGGAAATGTCCATCAACATGCTGTGCTTATGTTCACAGACAGAGCGTGTATAATTAATGCTTAAAAAAAACACACACACACACACACACACACACTCACACACAAACATCACAGATTTGGGCAATAAAGAAAATGAACATGGTGAGTATGTAATAAAAAAAAACATATTAATAATAAAAAAAAGAAACCTACACCAATCTAAAAGGAAATACTATATATGAGAAAAGAAACACACACACGCACGCATACCCAAGTTAAAAAAAAGCGGCACTTGTGAGCAGTGTAGGTTAAAGACGTTGGCTGTAGGTGGCGTCAGTGCATCACTACACACACACACACACACACACACACACACACACACACACACACACACACACACGTTTTTCTCCAACTGTGACCAAGCAAAAAAGCTGGAGAAAAAGGGACAGTAAATAAAGATGATGAAATAATAATAATAAAAAAAACATTTCATGCTCCTGCAATCTTTTCCTTCTGCATCGCAACCAGGCAGAGAGAAGCAAAGCCGAGGAATGCAACATCGTCCAAAAACGGAAATGAAGGAAAAAACACTTAAATATGGGTTTCAGAGCTGCTGTGGATACATGGCTCGCTTCAGGAATTGCAATCAGGAGACCACACTGAGGGTCGGATATCGCTCAGAGCCAAACCAGTGGAATGATTGTGTTTCGTTCCTGAATTGATGAATGCATGACTGTAAATTAATGTTTTTTTGTTAGTTTTTTTTTTTAAAGGAGAAGGATGGCATTATCTCCTGATGTAAAAAAAAAGGGGGGGGGGGGCACGACATCAAATATAAATATAAAATGCGCCTAGAACCGACGACTGGAGGTCAAACCAGCAGCTGAGAGAGAGAGAGAGAGAGAGAGAGAGAGAGGAGACGAGACGGCGCGTATGAAGGTTGTGCTTTTGAAGCCCAGTGGGTGTGTGGTCAGTGGTCTGAGCCTGACTTAGAGGTTTGTAACAAGGCCCATGTCTTGGGTACAGGGCTACAAACACAACATACTCAATGCTTTTCCTTCATACATCTGACGGCCATGATGAGCTCGAACAGTGCTGTAATTTCATCTTAAATGTGTCTCAAGTGTGCATATGAATATATACACTGATTACTGAACCGTATGTATGTATGTATGTATGTATGTATGTATGTATGCATCAATGTGTGTGTGTGTGTGTGTGTAAGTGTATACTGAGTGATCTAGCTCTCCCAGTCGGTGCACGGCAGCCCCTCGTCCTCAGACTCGGACTCGGGTGAGGCCTCTTTGATGCGCCGCAGGGCTTCGTGGATGCTCCTCGTGAGGGGGTCGCTGGACTCCGGACAGCGCTGCTGCTCTTGACGCCGCACCTTCTTGAGCTTCACGCCGCGCCGGATCTGAGCCAGGATGTTGTTCCCGTCGTCCTGGTCTGGATCCGGAGCGAGGACACGCAGCTCGGCTTTGCGCAGGTGGAAACTCCCGCGCTTCAGGCTGGCCAGGACTTCGTCCATGGGTGAGGACGCTGTGGACACGACATATCGTTCAGGGCTCTGGTTTTAAGGCAGAAATTTTTTTTTTCAATCGTTTAAGATCTAATTATGCTTATCTCTTACATGCTTCTGTTGCAGCTACGTGTTATCTTTGATTGATTGATGCAGGAAAAGGCTCACACGGTGCACATGGAACCAAGCACATGCAGTACTGTACATACAGCGGCACCTCGGCGTACAAATGTAATCCATGTTAAATTTTGTATCGCTAAACGCATTTTTCCGTAGGAAATAATGTAAATGCAGATAATCCGTTCCAGCCACCCAAAAAATATTACCAATTTCCAAAACTATAATCATATTCTTGTATATTATTATATTATTGTATATAAAACAATCAGAACATTTAGAAGAGACATGTAAATAAAATAAATTATGAAATAAATAGACATTAAAACTCACTTAACCTTAATTTATGATTCCTCACGGCACCGGCTGCTTTAAAAAAAAAAAAAACTGAAAGCGTCTCCCTTTTCTTCTCGCTACCGTCCTTGCTAGCGTTCTTGGTACCATGGTGCTGTGTCTTTACTAAATCTTGCACAAAAGGCAAAAAACTAAAAATTGTAAGCTCACTTCGCTAAGCTTTCCACCGACACAAACAAGTATTGAACGGCTCCCGGATGTACGCGCAGTGTAGCCGACATTCGGTTTGGCTAGGTTTGACCGCTTATATGCCCAAATTTGCATGCCGAGGCAAATTTCTTGCAGAATTTCAGTTCTCAAGGCGAAAATTTTTAAGGCGTGGCGTTCGTATGTCGAGGTAGAGCTGTACTCCTGTTCACTCATCACTACTGCTACTGAATCACTGGTTATTAGGATGTTTTATACTGGAGCATGAAGTTTGTGAAATATATTTATATAATAATTATATTTATATTTATGCGGTACTGATTGTGGAAGGCAACGTTGAACTAACTCCCTGTTGTCTCACCTCTCCTCCACTGGGACGACTCCAGAGACGACGTCTTCCTCAGCTTTTTGCGAGCGTTCACCAACTGACTGCTGTCGAAGAAGCGAGCTGTGAACGGGCCGAGAGGACTTTCTGCTTTGGGTTGGGATGCGGGGCTGCTCTCGTGTCCCTGTCCTTGCCCGGGCGTGTCCTCCAGGGACGGAGGAGGAGGTGGAGGAGGAGGAGGAGGAGGGGGAGGGGGAGAAATTGGGGAGGTGGACGAGTCCAGAACGTTTCGCTCAGTGAGCAGGGGCAGGGAGGACGGGCCGATTGTTTCCAGGATCGGCGGGATGTTTGAGGGTAAAGACATGAATCCTTCAGGCAGCTGGAGCTCAGGGACGGCGGTGGAGTCTTTCAGGGAAGCCGGGGCGTCGTCCGTCTGCACGCTCGCCACCTGCGTCTGGGGCTGGCCCGCCGCCTTCACGGCCGTTTGAGCCGTGCCGTTTTTCTTTCTGGCGTGTGCTAGTCTGAGGCGCGTGGACTTCAGGGTGACCTGGCCTGGGTAGCGCTTCATGGGATGGAAAAACATCCAGGTTAACTTTAGGGAAAAAAAAAAAAAAATACTTTACTGATGTTTATGGATTTTAAGAAAAATTAATGAACCTGTTTAAAGCTGCGCAGTCTGTCCAATGTCTTCTGTCTCTCTTGGCTTACTCGTGTGTTCCTCACCTCCTCTTCTTCTTCTTCATCCTGCTGCATGTATGGAAATGTACGTCTGATTTATTAAGGCTAATAATGAACGTGCAGAAAAATTTCAAAATCAGACATGACAAAAAAAAAATAACAAAGCACTTTCTTAAAGTATTTTATTCCTTTTATTTCTCAGCAGAGATTTGAACTTATTTTTAGTTTTAGTTTTTAGAATAATGTGCTGTATTTAAAAAGAAAACCTGTCCATCAGAGCCGCTGTTACAGGAAAATAATTAACACCTTCTGACCAATCAGAATCACAAAGACTGTAGTGGTTTAAGCTAAGTAAATTAATAAATATCTATAATTGTATATATTTGAATATAAAAGAGTAGCTGGTTTTCACCTGTCGCAAAGCATGCTGGGGATCGGGGTCCTGACCGCTCTGGCGCTGATGCAGTTTCTGAGCGTGATTGACGATGCAGATTTCCTGATTTAAAAAAAAGTGTCATAATTATTCATTATTATTATTAAGTTTTTAATTAATTAATTCAAAACTTGGCAGAATTATGAAGTCGAGTCACAGCAAAACCTGTGTTTAGAAGATTTTTCCCAATTTTCCAAAACTCCATTATTAGTTAATTCTCCTGATCAATCCAGGAGATTAAGTGCTGCACTTCAACCTCAACTTCTTATTGAACTGCTACGTCACCCTGCAGTCACTCGGACACGATACGAATGCGAACTGATCTCTTCCACTTGCATATATTCAAATCAACTCGCTATAACGGTTACAGTCTCTCAAACTGACAGAACATTTTTCTCGTTTAAACTATACAAACATCAGACAGGGCAACAAACTGGATCCAGTGACTGGTTGTGAAATACAATATATGTGGAGAACCACAAAGCTCATCAGGAACCCTTTAAGAACCTTAGAATCTACATGCTGATGATAATTGTAGTTCGTTCCTTGTTCAGCAGCGGCACCTGCGTGCACGTGTTTCCCCAGACTCAGTTCTGCACTATGATCTATACCGGTACCTTTTTGGTTTTGAGGTAGGCTTTCTTGGCGGTGATGCGTCCCCTCCTTGCCTCCAGCTGCCGCGTCCTCTGCTGCAGCTGCGTGACCTCGTCTCTCAGAGGCGCGGGAGCGAGGGACGCGTCGTCCGTGGCCCGGAAGGCGTCGGGACTTTCGTACGTGTCGTAGTAAACAACCTCGTCCTGCCGCTCTGGCCGCAAAACACAAAATGGAGTTAGAATCTACATTTTACGATGCATGAACTGTTTCTACGTTGCAGCTTTTCAGCTAAAATTCAGCTACACCTTCTTATTAATGTTCATTATTAGCATTATTTTTCCCCCATTCACATTACATGCAGATCTTTCCCCCCATTTTTTTTTAATTATTAACTTTGTCTCTGTTAAAAGTTTATAGTCAACCACAGATCATAATATTCCGACATTTGTGTTCCTAAAAAAAAAAATTTAAAAAAAGGAAAAGAATAAAAACAAAAACAAATCCTGAAAGAAATATTCAGGGTCAGCATTCTTCTTACTTTAAGATAATCTCATATTTTACCTTTCCTACCCTGTGCTTAATGGTATTTGGATTATACTAAGAGATGCCTGGTATATTTTACTGTCCAGCATGTGGTGCAAGTGAGCAGCTCAGAGCATGAGTCACACTCTCACACACACACAAGACGTTTTTAAAAACAGCTGCTGATGAGAGGCCTAATGAAACGACTCAAATCCTGCCTGCTCACGACGGATCAAACACAAGCAGGTGATTTAAAAAAACAAAAACAAACAAACAAAAAAACCAAAACATTAAATGACCCATGGTGCGCAAGCCTTAATCATGTGACTAACCGGTCATCTGTCTGCGCAGGCTCTGCAGCTGCGCTGTCAGCAACAGCTCCTCGTACTTCAGGATCTCGAACTGGATCTCGTAGAGCTGCAGCTGCAACTCGTAGTACAGCGCCTCTAACTGGTCCAGACGCGCCACAGCGTCCTCGCCGCCCTGCAGCCCCTGCATCTGAGACAGGACCCGAGGAACGTGAAAAAGTTCAGGGTGTTATACGCTCACGTACGTGCGTTTGTTTGTGCTGGAGGGCCGTGTGCATGTGTCGTACTGTACCTCCTCTCTCAGTCCGTGCTTCCTCTGTTCCAGGCAGATCTCTTTGGCACGCATCAGTTGCAGCGTCTCCTTGGAAACAGCATACTGCAGTTTCTCCATGCGCTCCACAGCTGCGCCCCACGCCGCCTTCCCGAACTTCCTTTGGTCGGCCCGCATGCGCTCGTACATCACTGGGACAACGTACGCCGTCAATCGATTCGTTAGTAATAAATAATCATTTTATTTCATAATGGGAGCATTTTCAAAAACCTGAACAAATCTTTATATATTAATATATTTTCTTGGTTAGGCGGATATGACCAAGTGCAGCGAGACGACTTCTAAAGACTTTCCTCAAACACGGACCCTGAGGCTCAACTTCCTGGAAGTGTTATTGACTAGTGACCAGCACTGCTGTCAGGAACAGGAGATATTTTAGGTCCGAATTAGCAGCACTGTTTTGTTTTGTTTCTTTCTTGTTTTCTCTGGCTACACTCAAAACACCACGACTCGCGCATGTTCGGGAGCATTATAAACTACAATTTTTTTCTCTCCTTACATAAAAACCATGGATCATCTTTAAACACTAGCAAAGTGAAACAGCCAAAGACTTCAGAACAAATCCTCCAGGGATTCCTAAAGAAGAAAAAAAAACTGAAAAGCTGATCATCTTATAAAACTATCCAGTTCTTGTGCGGTACAGTTCTGAAACCAAGTATGGATTTGCTCTGGATTTCTCAACGCTACACGGATGGAGCTTTGATCCTCACTGTTCCTCGGTTCAGCAGGCAATCATGAGGCTGTACACACACACATCTACATGTTACAGTTAGGAAATTCTCATAGACGGAAGGAACGGGAGAGACGGAATGAGAGTCGGCATGTTTTAATACCTTTCTGCGCCCGCGCTGTCGTCTCAAAGTACTTCACAGTCAGGTCCTGGATCGACAGCACTGCCGTGTGAGCCTTCCTCTGCCAGTCCTCATCCTCTCTCCTGAGTGCATCGACCCGGCGTGGACCCAGATACTCCGTCTCCAGAGAGATCTGAGCACGAAAAAAAAAAAAAACACCCACACACCCACACATTAAACACAGAGTTCCACAATATGTGCACTTAAATTCTCATCGTGTTATCACACCACGGTCTGTGTTCATCCTCACTCCCCCACAATAGACAACAACTTGGTTTGTTAGAAACAGCATTTCAGTAGCATCAACTAGGATTGTATTTATTAGGGATGGGAATCACCAGGAATCACCTGATACGATATTATCACGATACCCAGGTGCTGATTCAATTTGTATTGCGATTCTCCAAGTATCATGATTTCACAAATATACTGATTTCTAAACAAACTTAGCAGATAATTTGCTCCTACCACACAGGATACTGACTTGTGCCTCCTGACTTGTGAATAGTTTAGAGCACACCACCTGTAGGAATATAGAGTAACTGCAACATTTGAACACCTCAAAGGAAAATGTATAAATAAAAATTTCTTTTTAAAAAATCTACTTTAGAGTGGTAAATATGCCACAGAACAATCGCAATACACATCCTGGTATTATAGGTCTGGGAAACTTTTAGTACTTCTAGGATCTAGGAACAAGTAGGACCAAGGAACAAGTGCTGTTCTGATCATGACTGACATTTAAATGTCTGTGTAACATTTCTGCAGTGCTTTTGAGCTATGTGCAGTTAGCCATGTGCATTAAAATGAGGTGAAATGTTTTTGAAACGTAGACCAGGAACTACATCCAGCACCTGTATACTTCTTCAGTTCCTGACTCTCACACACACAGACCACGTGTGCATATTTCTACAATGACGGAGAAAGCAGGGAAATTCATGACACACACACACACACACACACACACACACACACACACACACACACACACACACACACACACAGAAAAACACACACTACTGGATCTTGCTATTATTTGCTGAGCATAAATCTTGAGCGCTCTGCACTAAGCCTAAGCACTAAAGCCTGAAAGCCTGAGACTGTCACCTGCTTAGTGACCGTCTTTCTCCAGGCTATGACTTGCGTAAACAAGAACACTTTAATTATCGGTCCCCCTGAGGCCTCAGACAGCTTTAGCCTACTTAGTAAATAAAGCCATGGAGAAGCTTGCGGCCCGCGTAGCACCAACAGGTTTCTACGAACCCTGACAGTTACCGGATTCAGAGAAAACACATTTTCTTTTAGCCTTAGGTCAGTTCAATTGTGAGGTCACAAACATGTGCGCAAGAACTTGCACCTGTCTCGCGCGCACACACACACACACCCATAAATCACAGCTGGATGTAGTAATGAACATCAAGATGGGAAAAACAAGCTGCTGAGACAAAAAGACACGCACAAGGATTTCTCCCATTTAGTTTGAGCTACATGTTAGAGTTTTTGCTCTGTTTGTGAGAACGCACAAACATCTTAGAGTGTACTATTTGGTAGTTTAGTCTGCAGGATGGGTTTTAAACGTTGATTAAGTATCTATTAGAGCATACTATTTGGTAGTTTATTGCAGGGTGAGATATAGCTGTGGATCAATATCTACTAGAACATACTATTTAGTGGTTTAGTATGCGGTGTGGTGTTTTAGAAGTGGATTTAGTAGCTATTAGAGCATACTATTTGGTAATTTAATGCAGCGCGTGTTTTCGACATAGATTTATTATTTAGGGCAATATTTAGTAGTTTAGTGCGAAGTGCGTTTTTACACGTGGATTTAGTATATATTAGAGCATTCTATTTGGTAGTTTAGTGCACAGGGTCGGATATAGCTGTGGATTTTGTATCTATAAAACATACTATTTAGTAAGTTAGTGCAGAGTGTGTTTTGCCCATGGATTTACTATCCATTACAGCATACTATTTAGTAGTTTAGTGTACATGGTGGGTTTTCAATGTTGATTTAGTATCTATTAGAGCATACTAAACTACTAAATGGGTGATTAGCTGCTGTGACTCGTGTCACTACTTCAGTAACTGACACTTTTAGTGATAAATGATGAAACGTGTTTGTCTGACAAACGATGCTCATCTTGAGGAATGCTGACTCGGGACTTGGTCATAGTTAACGAGCACGGAGCGATCATGTTCTTACTGATCGAAATAAACCAGACCTTGGGCTCAAGTGTAGTTCGAAACTGATCCCAGGGTCCAGATGTGAAAACACCCTTACACGTCTTTTCAAAATCTATTTTTTTTTATCTGTCTAGTTTTAAATCCAAGCATTTATCCGATCCTCTTAAGGCTCAATGAGTATTTCAAGGGTTTGAACTGTTGCCATAGCAACAGCCATAGCTAACAGAGCAGTCATTAAAGATGACGTTATAGTCTGCTGTGTCACCGCTGGAAATAAGTATCCTCCCATGGAATGATATGAAGCTGATAAAAAGAAAACGACTTTGTTTTTTTGTATGCACTGCTGTTTTCATTATTTTTTTTAGGAACTGCACTGTACAATTTCTTTCCAAAACAGCACACATACATTTTACTACACAGTATACCAGACTTCCTTTTTTTCCTGAAAGCATGCCTATTTAAAAACTTTCCAAAAACAATGGTGATATGATCTGAGATTTTGAGTGCCGTGCCTTAGAGCTGCATGAACTTTAAGACCGACTTTCTCCCCAGACTCGAGCACAAAGACAGCTCTTCCTCATTTATGTGCCTTCTTGGAAATTCTCACTGCAAGCTCAAAGTGTGTGTGTGTGTGTGTGTGTGTGTGTGTGTGTGTGTGTGTGTGTGTGTGTGTGTGTGTTTATGTGTATGCGTGTTGAACTTCCTAGCCCTAAACCTACACACCCATTCAGGGTTTCTGTATCCACATGGTTAAAAATACTCTAATGCAAAACAGATGCTGCTTTGGCCTATAGTGGATCACTAACACACACAATCAAGTATGGCCTACATTGTGAGGACTTTCCATTGCTATTATGATTAATGCAGCTAATTAATTCCTGGCTACACATACAATCAAACAAAACCTTAACCTTGGTAACTTAAATAAAATAAAACATTCAGACTCTCTCTTTTTTTCTTTTCTTTTCTTTCTTTTTTTTTTAACAAAACTGAAATTGTGGGCACCATGAATGTCAGGTATTCCAATTCTTTTGGGGACCCTCAGGTCCACAACACGATATAAAAATACAGACACAGTTTTAACTGTTGCTGCAACTGAACATAAGAATATCTTCCCCTAAGAGATTTTCTAATGTTCCTATAGTAAAAAAAGACATCTTGACAAAGCAAGAGTGAGAAAGTGAGATTTCACCCATGTCTCTTGAGTTTAGACGTGAGCTCACATCTCAGGAATCTTTTATTTGAGATGGCACAGACATGCAACATGATTGGCACCATGCTCTCCATTCTCTCTTCTTTTCTCCCCCCCAACATTCCTTACATTCTCAGAATCAAACACGTTACTAAAGTACAAAGGCTTGGAAAAGTGCTAAGGAAAAAACAAAAACAAACCCAAGATTTTCTGATGCTGAAAACAAAATGGGACCACTGATGCCATGATGGAACAGTACGTACAAATAATACTTTTTCCTTTTTTGGGGGGTTGGGTGGGGGGGCGGTGTTATGTGGAGGGCAGTGATGTAATGAGGTTTCAAAAGGTGGGCTGGGTAGTAATTATAATCATAACCATCTGCAGAGTCCCGGTTTCTCCTCTTTAAGCCGACGCCTAGCTGCGGCCCTGGACTCGCAACGCTAGCCAACACAAACTCTAGATTATACACGAGTAACAACCAGACGCAGGCATGGGGATGAGGACTGCAGGATTAAGGAATAAAAAGGAAATTAAGGGTGTGGACACAAAGGGGTTACATGAATCGCTAAAGTAATAACAAGCCCATTTAGGTATTTTAAACACGAATGAGCAGCGATCACGCTGTCTATTATTGACAGAGATGCCTTGTTGATAAAAGAAGAAAACAGCTGGCTGAGAGCACATGAGTACCCGAATAACGATTCCTTACTACAGAGTTGAGCAAAAAGCATCTCATATGGGTTATGACACGTAATTTCTTTCTGAAGAAAGTCAGAAAACTCGAAGGAGGCGCATACACCCTTCTGTCAATCATATCAACGACACCCAATCATGGGCTTTTATCGCAGGAAAAAAGACATCTATTGTTTTAAAAGTCCCATTGTTTTATTCTTTAACCAAGTTAACACATGTTTCAGAGCTCCTTTGAAGTGTGTGTCTTAACTGAGTCAAGTTAAAGTTATTTATAGGACATAGTTGATCTGTTAAAAAAAGTAAAAACAAAATGTTGTGCAGACATGGCAACAGACTATAGAAATGGACAAGAAACTAAAACTAAAATCCAGATAAAACTATAATCTGCAGTAATACGTCCACCTTCACTGCACAGAATAAGCAGTAAATACTTAAATAAACAGCGAGGGTGGACTTATAGCGTCCTCTTATAAATACCTGTGTGGTTCATTCATCTGAACAGCAAACTGGACTGGACAGACAACACAGACGCAATTCATAGGACGGGGCAGACTCTTTCTGCTTTTGAAGTGCAGGGAGGACTAATGAAGACCTTTTTCGGCATCGGTCATCTTCTAAGGAGTGGTCTGCTGGTGCAGCAGCGTCTCTACTGCAGACAGGAAGAGACTGGACAAGCTGATAAAGAAGTCCAGCTCAGTCCTGGGGATTCCCCTGGACACTGTACAGGAGGTGGGAGAAAGGAGGATGGAAGCTAAGCTAACGTCAATGCTAGAGAATGACTCTCACCCCCTGTATGTAACAGTTTAGTCTCTGAGCAGCTCCTTAAGTGACAGACTGTTACGTCGTACGTGTCTGAAGAAGCGATACAGAAGGTCTTTTCTCCCTGCTGTTATTAGACTGTACAATCAGAGCTGCTCCCAGTGAACAAGTCACCATAATGCACCCTGTTATCACTGTTTCTTTTTTTTATCACTACTTTTCGTGCAATAACACCATTTTAAACCGTGCAACATTACCTAGTGCAATGCGTATATGAAATAAATTTGTGCAATACATTTTCTTTTAAAAGAACAAAACAAAACACTGGAGATCCATCTGAATGTCTAAAAAGTTAACTTTGCATAACAGGTCCTCCTCACAGATCAGTGTTCTGCTAAAAAAAAAAAAAAAAAAATCCTTTTCTGTGCATGCTAACAGGCTAGTCTGGTTTATTGGAACGTCACTTCACCTGATCGAATGCCTGTAGTTCTAAAATGTGTGTCTATTTGTTCCGACCTCGGCGCAAGACCGTACATGATCTCTGCCTTGCTACATCTTATCCTACACATCTCTTATTCATGTGGTCGCTCGGAAATACGATAGTGACGGCGCGTTTCTTTGTCACTCGATAGCTCCACCCCATAATGCCTCATTCTCATGGGGCATGTGGTCTCCCTGTGCCTCCGCTACCCGCTGATTTCAACACTCATTCATCCTGTCAGACGTTGTCATTCATTCATGCGCTCGGTAGGTGGATCGGGTGCCATATGGTCAGGCTGGAGATTCATTAACTTTAGAAAAGAGGCTGGGGATTAGTGAGACTACTCACCTGGTGAATGCAGGATATATAAGGAGGAACGAAGTTTACCAATCGCAAGGAAGGTTTTAGAAATTGGATTACATAACAGCAAGGCAGTTTAATAAAATCAAGCAAGTTACAAGAGATACAAAAAACAGAACTATTCTTTTAACACAAGGGTGTTTTCAAATCTGGCACGATTGATTTGTACCCAACACCGATTGCTGCCCCTCCCCCACTACCCCGCTGGAAAGCGTTCACATTCTCACTCTCTCCGTTCTCGGGTACGCTTGTATATTTACATTCTCCAATACAGCAGGCGGCAGTATATGCCTTTACTTGATTTGTGAGCCGCCATTAAACACGAGAAGTAAAAAATAAGGAATTTAACTTATATTATTAATTAATATTACTGATATTTCAGAAAAAAATATTAAGAGTAACGTTCTTGCATGGCTTCCTACTGTATCAGCTATAAATCTGCAGATCAGAGGATTGAGAGATTGACGCACAACTACTACGCGCACACTGAGGTTTCGGAGGAGGCTGACGGCACCGATAACATCGCGTCTCGCTATCTACTTCTGTGCTTGGATATCCGCACCTGAACACCGTATCATTCCCGAGACCACCTTTTCCAGCGGACTTGGGGATGGTTCCCGAGCGCGGCACGATTGCGTTCTCATTTCTGACTTTTCTGTCAAGTGTTCCCGAGTCCCTAATGTGAAAATGCTCTTAGATTCAGTTACAGATAATCCCTCACTTTCACCCAATTTCCCACCTCCTGCTTTTACTCCTATTCCACTCCTTTCCATATAAATACACGAATACACTGAACACATCAAGAGCTTTGCCTTCCTCATCCTCTCTATGCTGAAAATAACTCACCGCCATGTATAATTAGAGTTTTTTTTCCCATTAGGGAAGAACGAATGTGTTTATTTTAAGGACATAATGACTCAACAACAATTCACCATGTGTGCGCTCTAACTATAGTTCAAAGAAAGAAAAAAAAAACATTAAAATGGAGTAAAAGCTGGCAGCACAATGGGCTTTGTTTAGCCCCAAAATAGCAGATGGTCACAACGTAAGCCATTTACAGTTGAGTGCCTGTGGGTATCAGTGTTTTGATAAGGTATCTCTAATCGCGAGTCTGTGCGTGTACGTCCGTGTTATTGCCAACGCATGAGATCTGTCTGATCTGTCAGGCACGTGTCTTTAAACTCCATCCCGCCTTCGACTACTAGTCCCATTGACAATTTGCAAAGCACATGAAAAACTGCTGGATTAACACACGCGCACACAGAGGTATGTTTGCATTACACACACCTGAAGAGTAAGCATAGATTACGCTTCAACCGTCCAATTCAGGAAAAAGGGCCTTATTTGCATACAGCTTGTCTAGAGTTGTGTGTGTGTGTGTAAGTAGGTCAGGGTTATTATAGTACACCAATACTCAGGTGAAAACCGAAATAAGCAACACTGACAGGCTTGAGTAGGATAGTTTCGGTTTCCTTGGAGACAAAACACTTCCCTCTGCTTGGAGGACGAACTAAGGCCGCGATCACATGACCAGCCTGAAGTGACTCAGATCAGACTTTTGACCCTAATATTAAACAGATCTGATTATTTTTTTATTGCTGCACTAATCTGATGGATCCGAGTTACTTTCATGTGACCCTAGATGGGATCTGAATCCAATACGTGGTCATGTGACTGGAATGAGGACGCGCAGATCAGAATTCGTGCGACTTTCTGCCTCTGCGCATCACCTCAGATCCTGTATTCTGGTTTAGGGCTGAAATGATTCCTCGAGTAACTTGATTACAAAAAATGATTGAGGCAAAATCTTCTGCCTCAAAGCTTCTTTTAATGAATTTTAAAAGTTTGCGTTACGGTTTTGCACAATTATTTGTTGGCCTGACACAGCGCGCTTCCGACTGCATCCGCCAGTAAACACCGACGAAGAAGGAGAGCTTACGTCACCCACAAAGCGGAAGGACACGCAAACAGCTAGCTGTGTATTGATTTGAGGGAGCTTTCTTTTGTGGGCTGCAAAATGGAAGAGAGCAAGAAAAATAGCAGCGAGGCCAAGAGAAGAAGAAAGCAGCAAGAACGTTTTTTTAATATGCTTAAAGTAATTTGAAATACCTTTTTTTTTTGTTTTTGTATCTGAGAAAAGGCTTTAAGAATAAGAATGTATGGCACTGTAATGCACTTAATTCATCTCAGTCAACTTTAAGCTATTCCTTATATTGTGAATAATGACATTCACATATCAATAATGTTTATTTTTGATAGAATTCCGTATGCATTTAAAAAATAAAAGTTGATTTTTCTAAAAAAAGAAAACCAATTAATCTTTGTTTCTCTTATATATTTTACATTTAATATGTAAATACATTTTTTAAATAAAAAAATAAGTTTAATTAAGCAAAAGTACATTTTATCCAATTACTCGATTAATCGATAAACGTTTTGGTAGAATACCCAATTACTAAAATATTCAATAGCTACATCCCTATTCTGGTTGTTTTGATTTTCTTTCTGTGTCACTCCTTTTTCCAGATGCACCGTTTCAGTGTCTGTAGCTTTAAATTAATCTGCCCTCCGAAAGCCCCTTTTGTAACACGTCCATGTTCAGAGCCCTGTCCGGCATTTCCCGCTCATTTCCATGCTTTTCCCACCCATGTTTCCGATAAACAAAATGGGAGGACAGATAATGTCCCGAAATATTTTCAAAATAAACCATGAAACAAAGGGAGCGAAAGAAGGCTTGCTTAGCCATTAGCAGTTATCAATAACTTAGACTTGCACTGATCAGGACCCGGGCTGAGCTGAGGCTCTCTCGGTAAACGAGGCGATGACAAGGGGGAAATCTGATTCGCTCGTGTAAGCCGATACAAAAATGGAAAAGGATGATGGAAGTGGGAGAATGAAAATGGAATAACAACAGAGAAAGTGTGTTTCTTGTACACTAGTGTGAACGCAAGGTAAGAACACCCTGGATCAGAAGTCTGGACTGAACGATCATCAGCTCACAGGAGTAAAAAACCTGTTTGTAAACGAGAGCGCGGCCGCGCTTTAAGCCGGTCGTCTATGGCAGTACGGATCTTTATGCCAAGGTCTGCTGGCAGGATTCCTGACACAGAACAGCTCCCTGTGCCTCGCTGCTAAGCAATAAGCTAACAAATCCACGACAGGAGACGAGAAAGAAAAACACGAGGCCAGGGTTACAGTGGAGTGTGTTGCTGGCAGGCTGCTTAATCCACAGCAGATTCTGGAATAATCAGACTGGGCTGCGGGGAGACAAGGCGAGTGCAGAGCTGTGACGCCGCGCTGGAGTCTGACAGAACTCTAGCGGAGTGTGAAGTGGCCTTCAGACGAAGGGAAGGGGAGGGTGTGTGAGAGACAAAGAGAGAGAGCGCGAGAGAGAGAGAGTGAGAGAGAGCGCGAGAGAAAGTGAGAGGCAAACATACTTTGTCTCCCTTTCTTACTGTCTCATTTTTCAAAGAGAAAGAAAAAGAGAGAGCAATAAAGAAAGAGGCAGAGAGATGGGGAAAAAGTAGAAAAGACACAGCTGAAAATGAGAGAGAAGACAAGAGAGACAAAAACACTAGAGATAAACAAGCGAAAAGAGAAAGACAGCAAGACAGAGAAGGGATAAAGAGAGAGACAGAGCACAAAACAGACAGCGAAAGAGAGATAAAGAGAGAAAAAACAGAGTCACGTGAGACAAAGAGAACTATAGACAAGACAATAAGAAAGCGAGAGAGAGAAACAGACACACAGCAACAAATAGAGACAAATAGAGAAAAGAGAAAGACCGGCAGAGAGAGAGACCGAACCAGTGAGAGAAAGACAAACAGTGAGAAAGAGAAAGACAGAGAGACAGACAGTCAGAGAAAGAAAGACAGAAACAGAGAGACAGGCAGTCAGGAATAAAGACAGAGAGACAGAAGCACAGCGAGACAGATAGGTGGAGAGACTTTGACTTTTAGGTGTGTTTAATTTTGAAACATTCATACAGTAGCATGTCTTATTTAGCACATACAGAAATTAATAAGTAAGTGAAAATAAGTAAATAAGGTAGAGAGAGAGAGATGGAGAGAGAGAGAGAGAGAGAAATTTTTTTAGAGAGACCTACAAACTGAGGGAGAGAGAGAGAGAGAGAGAGAGAGAGAGAGAGAGAGAGAGAGAGAAATGGCCTACACAGAGATAAGGTAGAACTAGTCGGGTACCACGAGTACATTTCGGAGATGGGCGTGTTATTTACAGAAGCACAGCTTTACTTTGGTGCTACTAAATAAAGAACTTAAGTGCTTCAGTTTGTGAATGTGACTCGACCCCATGCAGGGTGACAACCGCAAGGCTAACAGACCGTGTGTTAGAGACAAAAGCAGAACCTGCCAGACGAGCTTCAACTGGAACTCCGGTACGTGCATTCACAAAAGCTGTACTGTATGTAGAGAAAAAAAATAAATAAATAAAATAAAAACGAGCAAACATTTTATTTTTAAAGTTGTGTGAAACTGCTTCGAGTAAAACAATGTGAGAAGAAAAAAGCGAGAGGATTCCAATAACGACACCGGAGCCGTATAATCAGATAATGCGCTTGGCTTCCAGTCAATAAGAACTCACACGGAGCTCGCTGTTGAGCACATCGACATGACAGGGCACCGTGAGTGTTTGTGAACTCCAACACTACAGCTGAGTGATTAGGGTGAAACCACCGACAAGGCCGTACGCGGAGCCGGGGGAGAATGGCGCTGATTCACAGCCTCGCTGACGTCACACAATTTACTGTTCGAATCACAACTGACCCATTCAACTGCGTTTGTTTCATCTGTACATGATCTATAATGCACGTCCCGGAGACGGCAGACACGAACAATAAGAAGGACCAGGATGACATGATTAGAAATCATGTAGACAGCTGTAGGAGAGTAAAATCCATCACACACACGCCCCATTATAAATGTCATATGTATTAAGTTATAGTTATGATTTAATGGCGTTAACTTTATGAGAAACCCCCGTCTGCGTAAATAACGTCTGATAATAATAAAAAATAATAAAAAAAATCTTTTAAAATGTTACTTAAAGAACAATGCCAAGCAGAACTCTATTTATTTGTTAAAAGTATGTTGACCAGAAATTAAGCTATTGCAAACATTTGATCACAAAAAGAAATTGAATGTGGAAATGATAGCTGGTCAAAAAAAGCACCTTTGAGTTTCTCAGCTTCAAAGTGTGATTTTGAAGAAAACCTATTTAAGGCGTTTGACCTTGCCATAACCTTGAACCTGTCCGAATTAATTCCATAATCTAACCAGATAATCTGAGGGTTAGAATGATAACCGTGTATAAATCTTACAAACATTCCAAATTCAGAAGAAGGTCACACTGCTACACTTATGTATCTCTCTCCATTTCTCTCTCTCTCTCTCTCTCTCCCCCTCATTCACACACTTCTATTCTGTCTCTGTTAAATCTCACTCTCCGTCTCGTCTGTGTCTTCTACCCCACCCCTCTCTCTCTCTGTCTGTCCCAATCCCCAGTCACACACTGCCCTTAATATAATTATCCCAGTAGCTTATGAAGGTCACCATGGCAACCTGGCGTGAGTGGGGCGAACCGGAGGTCATGACCACTGTTGAGTAAACAAAGCATACTGAAACTGATTTAAAGAGAGGAATTTGTAAGGAAATCAAAGTTTACAGACAGCTACACAAACGAATGCGAGATCCTATGGACACGTCGTGTTTGAAAGAAGAAATGCTCTTATCTACATGTGCTTGAAAGAAATCAGATGAAAAGAGTAACGCTTTTCAATTGACTCGGATCAAAAGTTACATTGCAAAAATCAAAAATCGGATCGAAATGTTCTTATATACATCTGCTTCTTTCTGCTTGGGAGAAATCAGACGGAAAGATTGATGCTTTTGAATCGAATCGATTCAGGTCAACTCATAATTCACAGTTGTATTCTGCATTTATTAAACATAATAGTATATAAATGATGAGGAAATGCTCAAAACGTGGATTTTCCTCATCATTATATAGAGGCAGTCCCCGACTTACAAACATCCGAGTGATGAATTTACCGCAGACACGACCGGACTGCGATTCTACGTAGATGCGAACGGATACAGATGTAGGGGTGCGGGAGAGATGAGTCGGCCTTGCTGGTTTCAATGCATCAGTCTGGAAGCACGATGATAAAAAATGGCTGTCCTGTAAAGCTGTCCTGATGGTGAATAATCCTAATTTCGGATAATCCTCAACAAAACAGAGTTCACAGTCCGATACAGCGGAAAACAACCCTGAGACAAAATGGCATCCGGGATTCCCATGGCGTAGAGACGACAATTCTCTGCGAGATTAATTTCCTTAGGTGCGATTACAGTTTTTTGGCCATGATGGATAAAGTGTGGGGAAAGAGGTTTTCATACTGGTTTTAATATATGAATATTAAAAACAACTAAAAGTCTCTAGCATTAAAGCGCTGAGTAACTGTATTATAAAGTGTTTAAATGTCAGGTCTTGTAAGAAGTGATAATAGTTTGCTTTATGCGAATCTTCTGCTCCACACTCCGTCCAGCAGGTGGCAGTATTGCAACAACCACACAACACAAAAAGATGTGAAAATCTCGCAGAAAAAAAACGAATGTGTATATATTTTTTACACTGTTTAATGTTTCTCGGTTCACTTAAATCATTTCAGAAGTGTGAATCGAAAATTGATCTAATGATTCAGTCAATCAAACCGACCAACAAAAGATCGATTAAACTTCATAATGCATTACATATGGTTTTATTGATTTATTACAATATACAGTTCGAAATGTGATCTATAACCGGATGTGCATAAGCATTCATGTTGCCCACATTTTCTAGTGTTACAACCTGAAACTGAAACTTTAAATAAATGCTATTAAAAAAAAAAAAAAACGACGGGGGGTCTTGGGGGGGGGATCCCTTTACACAAGTACATAGTGTGAGTGAGACCGTGTGTGTGTGCACGTGTGTACACACATCTGATTGCTGTATGCTCAGCTCATTCATTGTCAGCGTGTTTTAAACTACTTGGGTTTGTAAACAGGTTTGCTGGTGTTGGTCTGTTGGTCTTTAAATATTTACAGTTACAATATTTATTATGTGTGCGTGTGCGCCTGTCACCTTTATTTGCTGTCGGCGCAGCATGGCGAGCTCGCGCATGTCTCTGAAGGGCTGCAGCAGGTAGTGGTAGAGTTCGGTGGTGGCCTCCACCAGGTCGCTGTACGCATCGTCCTGCTCCGAGTACAACTGCAGGAGCTCCACCATGCTCTCCATGCCTCGCTGCTTCTCCAACAGCTACAGAGAGAGAGAGAGAGAGAGAGAGAGGGAGAGAGAGAGAGAGAGAGAGAGAGAGAGAGAGAGAGAGAGAATGTATTATAATGTAATTAATGCTTTATAATTGCTTTGGCAACAATGTAATATTTTTGTTACCATTCATGCCAATAAAGCTCTTTTGAACTGAACTGAGAGAGAAAGAGAGAGAGATAGAGAGATTGTCCTTCATATACAGTCGTTTTATTCGGCTTTGTTTTAACTTGTTTAGAATCATCACACTGTGTAAAAACTGACAAACTTCTAATACACCTTACATGCAAGACATCTTGTGTATTGCTTGGTGTGTAAGACAAAACTGGTATGTTAAAAAATTTATTGAGGAAGAAAAAAAATGTATCATTCTTTTTTCACCTTTTTTGAAACAGCTAATTAAAAAATAAAAAGCATCAAAACTCGAAAGCATGACTACATTTAATTCAGACCCGTTCACCAGGTATATATTAAATATACATATTTATTCCGTTCCATTTCCCCGACGTTTATTTCACGTGATGAGCTAAAACTTTCAATACAAGCGCCAGCGATCACCAACAGCGGCTCATGTTTGACCAGGATTAGCCTCGTCTCTCTGCTGGATCACTGATGATTACAGATCTCTTCTCCTTTTTTTTGTGGGTGGAAACCGATAAAACTGTTTTCCAGGTTTTTGACCTCGTGTGCTGCTCCGTTCCCGTGACGGATGGTTTGGTTTGACATCCGGGCTCGGGTTCACACACGAGAGTGCCGTAGTCACAGCTTAGGAATTAAACAAAATAAATAAATAAAACAACAAATACAAATAAACAAACATGGAATAAACACAGCTGGACAGATGTGGTGGTGTTTTCACAGACATCATGAGTCTAGTGGACTTTGTGTGGATCATGATGATTAAAAAATGGAACTAAAACAAACAAAAAAAAAGCATCAGGAGCACTGTTGGTTTGAATTGGCCATTCTTTCTTTAGTGTTTCTTAAGCTTGAGCTCTCTCCCTCTCTCTCACACACACACACACACACACACACACACACACACACACACACACACACACACACACACAATGGTGTAGCGCTCAGAGCTCTCAGAGAGGAAACACTGGCTGATTCAGCTCCAACACTGCTTCCTCTGTTTACCTTAGCCGCTGGTCGCCGTGGAGGGGAGGAGCTCGCCGCCCGGCCATGTCAAAGGTCACTCGGGTAGAGCCAATCGTGCCTCGCATGTACCTCCTGATTACTTACAGTGGGTATGTAACTCCCTCATATGCCCCGTCAGGCTCGCGTGTCCTCGGTGAACCCTCAATAAGGAGGCGTGCCCTCTGTGCCTGTCAGTCATACCAAGGAGACGTGGCCTATGTACCTGTCCATGTACAATACGTACTCGGGTCCATGTCCGGAGTCAGATGTATTTTTTAGACTTGTTTAAAATGATATATTATTTAAATTATTACCACACAGCTAGCGTTGGTACGCGCCATTGACGGGAATAACGTTTTTAGGGTTAATGCTAAATAATAATAATTTTTCTGATCTTTAATTGTAATCAGTGATATTATTATATTGCAGGTTGACGCTCACGTACATGTCTGTGTGTCTTTCTGTACGGCAGAACTCTCTGTCTAACTTATTAATACACAGAAATCACATTCTGTAACGCCTTGTTACGCTAAGTTGTACTTCTTTTGTTTAGTAAAAATATTCAGTTTATCTTTTCTAATTAATATCTATTGGTGCAAGTGTTTGTTTACATTGAGACAGTAGGGCATTAGTAGCGTATTTTAAAGTTGAGTATTAAGTCCAGCTTATAACTGTTCATAACATCGGTTTTACTCGACATTTAGATTTCACTTCTGGTGCAGATTAAACTTCAGGCAGAGATCCAAGTACTGCAAAAGTTTCAGTAAATTCTGTCTGGACAAAATTTTATGAAACTTTCCACATGTTTTGGTATTAAACAATTATTAAAGGAGTTCCTGCAAGGCCAGCATTTCAGATGTGGAGCAGGAAGTCCGACAGTGGCTCGGGTGTCCTGAGAAAACATTCCACCTTGAGACTGGTTTTGGTTCCTCCAATGTATCAAACGTAAATATATTGAAAGCACGAGTTGACAAAACCTCTACCTTATTTATAAAGATCATATTTCTGAATGAGAAGTGTACACTCAGTGTTCTGGACCACACCTGTGTCTTTATTCTACTAATTCACACTTACACTTTCACACTACATCAAAAAGAAAACCCACATCAAACAATTCTGCATCCTGGAGAATGAATTGGACCCAGGACACACATCCTCACTTCTGCGGTTCACCTGTACCTGACCTGCCTGAACACGTAGCGCCGAGTACACCTGCGCAAACATTCGATATTTCCTAGGCAATAAAACGTAGCACATGCGCGTGTACATGTGTGCACACACACAGTGTTAATCTGGTCTTACGTTTACCACAACCATAAAATGACATCCATTAGGGTGATAAATCATGAAATTATTACCCAGAATGCACTGTAAATCCAATTTATAACCGGTGTACACCATTACGTACAGGGTTATTATATAGGGTTGTTTTAAATAGGGTTATTATATAGGGTTGTTTTAAACTGTATTACAGTATCTCATCATAACATGATGTGTGATTAAATCAAACCGGGACTTGCAATCAAATCTCTGGTGAATGATCGCGTAAAAGTGATTGACTGATCCAAGCACAGTCCGGTGATGAGACTCTTGGTCACAGGGAAACATGTGAACGATGAAAACGTTTTAAAGGAGGCCGTAGGGCCTGGCCGAGGTGGCTCGGAGCCCACTGCTGCCGTGAACATTCAACGCCTGATCCATGAAAACCAACAGCGCCAACTTGCTGAGGAGACGCATCCGTCTGCGTGAACTGTACACACAATCGTTCACCAACATCACTTGCACGTTACAGGAACTCGGCTGGCTGTTATCGTCACGTCCCCCGTACGGTCCTGACCTCGTTAAAGGAGTTCCTGGGAGGTCGGCGTTTCAAATTGTGAAGCATACATCCGACATACTGAGGAAACTTTCTACCTTGATGGTATCCAAGTGAAACTAGTGAAACTCTGGGATAAGAGCATTAGTGTAGCAGGGGATTATATCGTGCAGGGGTCGGCAACATTAAACACTCAGAGAGCCATTTGGAGCCGTTTCCCACAGGAAAGAAAACAAAACACCTTTTGACATCTAAAATGAAGAAGTATGAAGTACTAAAAAAACACTACAGTTGCAATTATGAAATCAATGAACTGCTACAGAGAAAATGAAACCTTATTTCTGCACGCAACATAAACATTTTGAACTCGACTCAAAAAACGACGCTGGGTTGAAGGTTACTTTTAAATCAAATACTCAACGTAATGTCTATTTGAGTCCTCCTCGTATTTATGAAATAAAAAGCCAAACTTAAATTATATACCTATAGCAAAGCAAAAATGACGTCTGAAATTAAACACGTTTTATTTTACTGTTACAAGATCACCATCATCTTCAAATTTAAAATTACATTTAAAAAAGTAACAAACTGAATGAAAAAAAAAAATGCAATTAAATTAGATACTCGTTATTTATTTGCCAAAACCACAGGGAGCCGCGGCAGAGGGATGAGAGACACGTGTGGCTCCGGAGCCGAGAGTTGCCGATCCATCTACTGCAAATAAAAAGTCCCAGTTGTATTACTCTTACATCTCGATCTATCATAATAAACACGAGTAGAAGGAATATGACAAAAGTTTGTTGGTCTGTAATTCCAAGTTAGATGCACCTGGCACCGTGCAGCTTGCTGGTGTTTAAACCACGACGTTTAACCATATGCTGAATACATGTCGACTAAAGAAGTGCGTTTTATTTATTTATTTATTTATTACCAGTAAATACCGCTAGCCCACGCTTTATAGTCGTTTACCCTGATTGTATGTCACAAGAAGGAGTCACATGGAGCTCAGATGCCAGCCGAACCTGGCGCAGAAGGATGTGGTCACTGAGACCTGAAACAAACAAACAAGACCCTCTGACTGACTCTGCGCATCTTCATTATTAGTGTCCTCTCGCGAGCCTGATCATGCGCTTGACATACGCCGATTATTCACACGGACATCGTTACCCAATTCAAGAACGTCTAGACTGATTACACAACATACATAACACGTGAATGTCTGGTTAATTTTTATTTGTATACAATGAACAGGAACGTAAAAACCTCAAAACTCACTACTTTGAAGAAGCAACCCTGTGCGAGCTTCAGCAAGCAAAAATATAATTATAGTTGTCCTGAAAACCAGCTTTCTCTCAGTAATGAAGGCCAAATATAACGGCGCACATTGGCAGTGAAGCGGTATTTCACTCTGTGATGATTAAACTTTGCAGTTAATTCACTGTTCGCATCCGTTACACTATTGTGATCGTTAATTTTCGTATTTTTTTATTATCGCTGTTTGCTTAATTAAACAATTTCAGCTTAGACTAATGTCTCTTGTCGCCATTAATGATCAATGATTAATCAATTATTCATTGTTAGCATTTTCAATAATCTGTTTATAAAAAGAAATTCAAATGATTTAAGTACTCATCTTAACCCTGGTTCAGATGCAGTATTTCTCTTTTGCACTGATCTCCAACCAGCTGAATAACACTGTCTAAGGGCACATGTGATAAAGATTAACCTGCACGCTCAGACGCGTTTCCGTCTCAGTGCTGGGTTTTCCTTCCACCTGTTTTTATTCAAATTTTTATTTTGCATGTGAATAAACCTGAATGGACACTAGAAACTCCAACAAGCATCTACAGTACTGTGCACTGTGCAAGTCTTAGGCTATCCTGTACCAATTTTGTTACACAAGTTTATTATGTCTGCATTACTAAGTACAAGACCATTCCCTACAAAGATACACTAAAATTAATGAATAAATAACATTACAGAAGAATATTTGCATGCCTGTAAAGAAATGAAAATAGAACGGAGCAAGTGTGACAAAGTTACCAAAAGAACTCATATTCTCCAGCATGCTCAGTGAAACCTAACAACTGTTTTATTTACAGTACTGTGCAAAAGTCTTGGGAACATCCAAACATAAGCCATATGCAATGATGCTTTTGAAAACATTTCTACATTAAAAGAAACTTCTATAAAAAGCACTAAGTAATAACATAAACAATAAACGGTCAATATTTGGTGTGGAAACTCTTTGCTTGAACATAAGCGGTAGTGTTCGATACAGATGTGTGCAGTATTCTAAGTAAAACAGTTGTTAGGTTTCACTGAGCATGCTGGAGAATAAGAGTTCTTTTGGTAACTTTGTCACACTCGCTCCTTTCTATTTTCATGCAAAACCCAGGAGTCTACATTATTTATTTTTTTTCCCCATCTGAAAACTGGTCAGTCATGTAATATGTCGCTTTCTTTACAGGCATGCAAATATTCTTCTGTAATGTTATTTATTCATTAATTTTAGTGTATCTTTGTAGGGAATGTTCTTGTACATAATTATGCAGACACAATAAACTTGTATAACAAAATTTGTACTACAGATAATATGGCACCTGTATGTAGGATATTCAGTACTGTACAAAAGTCTTCAACCAGACTTTTTCAGAGGAATGTTTTTCGCTTGTTAAGCCATACAGTGATCTATGAATCATTCAAGAATTGAAAAACTCACCTAACTTAAGTCCTGCCCCAGTGAGAAACAGGTGCTGATGATGACAGATGATCAGACCTGTGATTAGTATACTGCTGATGCTGAATACTGAGTGGTTGGAACAGACGAGAGGGGAAATGAGGTCGCTGCTGAGGTGGGTACGTAAACAACCCACTTTTAAAATTGTATCTTTAGGCACTTTGCACTTTTAGGCTTGGCGCAGTAAAGCATTTGTAAAATTTGTAAAACAT
Source organism: Clarias magur (assembly GCA_013621035.1). Classification (NCBI taxonomy): domain Eukaryota; kingdom Metazoa; phylum Chordata; class Actinopteri; order Siluriformes; family Clariidae; genus Clarias; species Clarias magur. The sequence goes on along the minus strand of QNUK01000081.1, from coordinate 1,648,572 downwards.
GCTTTAATCCACACACGCAAAAGCAATCACATACTACTAGACATGACTGTTAAGTGAAAAAAAAAAGAAAAGAAAAAAAAACTTAAGGTGGTAACATGAACAGCTTCATCACTCCACCCTGTTGTTGATGACTTCCCTGTAAGTGCATCCCTAACCCTCAGGGGGGTTCGACTTCTTAGGTTTACCAGTTGTCTCATTTGTCAGATTTTTTTTTATTTTTAATTTTTTTATTATCATTTATTTATTTATTTTTATTCTGATCAGATTAGTTTTCAGCATTTTTTTCCACGCATCTCTCCTAAAGCATCCGGACACCAGGCTACAGGAAGTGAATACAGCAGTGCTTTAACTAGAGTTGAACTGACAGACAGAATATAACTGAGGACTTTTCTTGTCGCAAAAGATTCAAATTTCACTTTATAGATGCGATATATGTACTAGCATTAAATCATAAGCGCTAACTCGCTCGTCCAAATTACGGGCGTTCTGACTTGACCATGTTCGACAGATGAAGTCTAAATGACAGCAAATTAACACGTCTATTTGTTGACGAATTTAAAACTAATAATCGCGTATACATTATAACTCATTTAAAAGTATGAACGTTTTGCTTTGTCTGGTTCTGGAGCTGTGAGCGTTCATTGTTGATTTGACGTCAAAAATATCCTTTGAATATCGCTTATTTAGGAGAAACAACTGTTTGCACTATTTGCTACGGTCAGTGCTGGTACAATTCTTAAACAACCAAGCGCACATATGAGGGTGAGTCAAAAATGATCCGCACTTGGGTTATAGTAAAACTCCTGGTGGCCGCAGTGTCTTATCAGCGCTTTCAGTGCACTACAATGCACGGAAGAGGAGCAGCGTGCAGTGATGCATGTGCGTGGTCTGAGGGTGTACCTGGTGTCGAAACAAATCATGGAAGAGCGTAAACAGAAGTGTTTGTATCTCTGCAAACAACATTCGGAGCAATACTCTAATAAGGAAGGTGAACGTTTCTTAAAGAGAGTCATTACTGGTGACGGGACACGGATTCATCACTTATGAGCCTGAGAGTAAACGGCGGAGTACGGAACGGGAGCATCCTCAATCACAGACCGAGAAAAAGTTAAAAAGTCGACCATCAGCTGGAAAATTCATCAATGCTTACAGTTTTCTGGGATGCTCAAGGGCCTAAAGTATTGGAACATCGTCAGGAAAAAAAAGTTCAACAATCAACAGTGTTTGTTACTGAGAGACACTTATTGAGGGGCTGAAGACTAAACTTTAGATTGAACACAGAGGACTGATATCCGAGGGCGTCGTGATCTCACGTGACGATGCACGTCCGCACACTTCTGCTCACATTGCTGACACTCTGCAAAAACTTTATTTGGTTTTGAGGTGTTAAAGCCAAGTCCTCCCTATAGTCCTGATCTTGCTCTATCTGACTTTCACCTGTGTGGTCCCCTAAAAGCAGCTGTACGAGGACAAAGATTCACTTCTGATGAAGACAGCCATGCATTTGTTCCTTGTAGCTCAGCTCAAGAAATTTTTAAGGAGGAAATATGAAATAGTTATTGACAAAGTGTATTCGAATGTCAAAAAACGATGTATTTGTCATTCCTAAAAGTTAATTAAATACAAACAAAGAAAAGAAAGTTAAATAAATTCTACTGCCAAAGGGCGGATAATTTTTAATTTACCCTCGAACATACCTTCCCTGAAGGAAGGAATTTTTTTTAACGGAAAGAAAGAAGGAAAATTTTGTGTCTTTATGGGCTTTTCTTAATGTGTTCAGGAAATTATGGCCAGAGTTTACAAGTTCGTACGAGTTAAATTCATAGCAAATGTACTTTTATATCTGTAATGGACGGTAATAAAATAAAGAAGTGTCTCTGTGTCTGTGTCTTATTGACTAACAAAAAAAACTAACAAAAAAAGCTGAGAATACAATAAAGCAATAATCACAAAATCGTTAGAGGCGTTTCTTTCCTTTTTCCAGGTTTGAGGTCAACCTTTCTGCTTAGAAAGTCACAATGGACAGGAATAAAATCTCAGACAAATGCAAGCCCTGTCCAGATTGCCCTATAATCTTCTGTTCTGCATTTACATCAATGCTCTGTATTGTTCTAGCATTTCATCATTTCCTGTACCCACTCCTTTATTTATTTATTTTTTTCCTCCACCCGAGGAAAATCGGACGAAGCGTTTCAGACGGAGGAAGCGGAGACGGGTTCGCGTGTCCAGTTTGTTCGGTTATGCGAGTCCACGTAGCGTCTCGGCGCTAACCACAAAAACATGTTGTTTGCACACGTCGAGGACGTGTTGATGAATGATGTGATGATGTCACCTGTTACCTAAGCTGCCGTTTTTATTTTTTCTGTCCTGCAGGTTTTGCTTGTTGGGTGAAAAAAAAAAAAAGAAGACAGATAATAATAGAAAAGAAAAAGAAAAAGGAAAGAAAGAGTGTTTTGGTTCCAGTTGTGTTCAGGAGCTTAGCTGATTAACTCACGATTTAAACGTCTCCTGTGTGAGAGTGGCATTTTTTTTTTTTAATGAAATGCTGTCACATAACTATGCTTTACATCATACAGGCTCGCGACCTCACGTTCCATTTACACGTCAGCAGGAGACTGCGACACACGCTTAGCCATCCGTATGACTCATTCACACTTGTGCTTTTGTTGCCTTTTTGAAACGCTATCCATGTAAAATGGAGAGAAAGAGAGCAGCTCCTCGTGAGTCGTTCATACTGCACTCTCGGGACATCGTGTAAGGCTTCAAGTGGACGGTTTTGGGGGAAAAAAAAAAACTAGAACGCGATGTAATGTTTAAGCTTTATGTGGGAATTCATCTCAGCTGATCCCACAACAGCAGCTGCCATGAGAGACAGAAAGAAACAATCTCACTCGCTTTCTTGAACAGTCTGAAACAGTCATACGTCATCAAGGCTGAACTAGACACAGACCTCTTCGCTCTCTCCCTCTCTCTCACACACACACACACACACACACACACACACACACACACACACACACACACACACACACACACACACACACGTCCTTTGTAGTTCTCTCAGAGGTGGACTGATCATAAATCCATTAGCTAGGCCTCCGTGCAAGTAAAACTCCTGCATGCTGCGTGTCTTTGGTGTCGGGAAACCTATCTGACGAGGACAAAAAAAAAAAAAAAAAGGTTTTGCTGACTCCATATAATAACATGCTGAGCTAGCTAGCTAGTTGTGCATGTGTACAAAACGACGCAACGTGATACGATCATTTAGCACATTAACTGAAGAAAAAAAAAGTCAGTGAGTTTTTAGGTTTTAGCTTGTGACCTGTAGAGGGCGCTCCTTATGCAGAGGTCTTTTGGTAAAGTTTAGTGTGAACGTTTGCGTAAAATGTATAAAAAAATTTTTTTTAAAGGATTTAAATAACGTACAAAAGTCTTTCTAATCAAATGATAAACTTTTAGGGACAATTAATTGTGACCCTGAAATCGGTTGAATACTGGGAAATACGCAGCGTTTGTGGAAATTCATGCTAGTGTGAAGTGGACCGACAAAAGTGCTACTGAATGCGTTATTCCTCTTTTACCGGAACAATGCGCTCACGTTTTTAAATACATTTGTATTCAATTATTTTTTTGTTTAACATGATTAGAGTTGTGTGTTTGAATCTTTATACGCAGCTTAATCACTCGTTTGTTTTGGACGAGTCAGTTAATCGACTCAGCGGGTCATTTTTTAATTCAGAATCAATTCCTGCGTTTTGCATTATTTCATTATTTAGGTATATTTACTAGTACGAGTCAAAATTTATCCGCACTTCTTCTTCTTCTCCCTAGTCATTTGGCTGCTCACTTTGAGGTGTCGCCACAGCGGATCATATCCTTCCATCCAACCCTCTCCTCCGCATCCTCTTCTCTCACATCAACTACCTTCATGTCCTCCCTCACTTCATCCATAAATCTCCTCTTTGGTCTTCCTCTAGACCTCCTGCCTGGCGGTTACAACCTCATCATCCTACTGATATATTCACAATCTCTCCTCTGAACACGTCCAAACCACCTCAATCTGGCCTCCAGAACATCGAAAATGGCTTGACCCTCTGATGGACTCATTCTTAATCCTATCCATCCTTGTCACTCAGGTTACAGAATTTATTACGATTAACTTTTAGAAAAGACAAACATCCTTTTCTGACATAATACCCTTGATTTTTCGATGCACTTTGTCTGTCTGTCAACAAGCTTTCATATTCCCTCAATATAAAATGCTTTAGGCTGAGCCGAGCGCCGCAAATCCATTTCGTCTTCATCAGAAGTGAATCTTCGTCCTCGTAGTTCTGCTTTCAGAGGAGCAAACAGGTGAAAGTTTGATGGAGTGAAATCAGGACTATAGGGAGGAGCTTCAACACCTCGAAACCAAGTTTTTGCAGTGTCGACAGAGGTGTGCGCACGTACATCGTCATGCGAGATCACAACGCCCTCGGATAGCGGTCCTCTGTGTTTAATCTGAACTTTAATCTTCAGCTCTTTGATAAGTGTCTTACTGTAACAAGCACTGTTAATTGATGAACCTTTTTCCTGATAATGTTCCAATACTGGCCCTTGAAAACCCCGGGTACACGTTTAGACCACAAAAAAAAACGAATCACTGCACACTGCTCTTTGTTCGGGCAAAAACACAATGCCCAAAATTCAAACTGAACTCAGTGATCTATCTATCTGTGTTTCACAGCTCTGGACACAATGTGTTTTTCTCCAATTATACGTGGAATGTCTACGAAACAGGTTCCTATTAAGCATCGTTCCTTCATCATCCTCTTGTTTGCGGTTAATGAGACAAAAACCTGCATCTTGTCTTGCAACTGGAAAACCCTTAAGGCTTCTGTGCTGAAGATTTTCCAGCGTTGGAAAAGTTTTGAACGAGTGCAAACGGATCAAGAGGAAATTTCGCTCTGGATTTAAGTGGTTTTGTCAGTTGTAGAAGTACAAATGATGGAGAGAGAGAGAAACAGTGAGAGAGAATGTAATTATGTACGTCTGTTATTTTTAACGTCTCGTATATATTGACTGAATCAATCACGACCCCCGTGTTCCATCACGAAGGCATTGGAGTAAACTGTTTACGAATCATTGCCAAACCGTTCCGACACTCTAAATATTGACTTGGCTCGAGATCAGCTGCGCAGGCGGTGGCGGCGTGTTTAACGCCATCAGCCCGATCCCAGCTGCGTTTGATAACGAAGCACTTTGCTGCCGATCCCAGAGGAGTCTGGGAAATCTCAGCTCCTAATGAACGCGCCCGTTCAGCGCTGACACCGACGGCTGACGGAAAAGTGGTGGGAAAAGATCTCAACAGGACCGGTTCCTTTGAAGGACAGGAGACATCGTGTTGGAAACACGGCACGCCGCTGTCCCGGACTGGACTTGAAATGAATTCGGTATAACTAGCAGCAATTGTAGACGTCTTTATCTTTAACATCACGTGGTATTCCTGAGTCAACTCCCTCTATTATTCTCGTTTTAGGAGGAGGAGGGAAAAAAATTTAAAATAATAAAAAAAGATCTGCTTTTTTTCCAGGGACCCTCACCACCCGATACACACTCGGGACTAGCACGGCACTTCCTGTCTGGAAACCATTCCACACAGTCTGTAAGGACTTCCTGTCTTTGTTGATTTAAACACCCTTGAAGCTTTGATTTTCTCCACACATACTGTACACTGTGCGGATTCTCTTTCTCAGGCCTTTTTTACTTTACTCCCCCACCCAACCCCTAAACTATAGAGGTGTAAAGTATTATAACTGATCACAAATACAGACGGGTTCGGGTGATTTATTGACATGGGAGATCGCTTTGTCTCTGTGTTTATCTCTCAGCTGAATGTTGCCACCAATATAAACATATAAATAAGTAGACAGAAATCATGTGAATTCATTTTGGTTCTTTTCTGTCTGTGTGTTGATGAGAGGTTTTTGTCTGTCTGTCTGTCTGAGATTCGGATCACTTCCCCATAGTGCAGTGTGGTGTGTTCAGACCTTGTCCTGGGTTAAAAGGTCAAAACCGCATGGTCTAGGTGGATAATCATTGTCTAAAACTGTTTATAGAGAAAGCGAGAACGAGACGAGAGAGACAAAAGGAGGAGGAGATGACGATGATGATGAACAGGCCAACGCCGCCAAACAAAACACTTTCACCGTCTCACGCGGTTACAGGAAATGAATCAACATCAGAGAGATATATAACGAAGCACAGCAACGCACCAGGACTGACACCACGTGCGCATGAAATATTTATTAAATAAATCATTTTGTCTGTTTATATTAACACTGTGGAATTTCCTTGAAACATGTTAACTCCTGGTATGTGTTGGGACAGAAAACAAAGTTAAACTTTTGACTGCGTCTGAATGCGACAAAGCACTGAAAAAAAAAAAGTTAAACAAACATTTACGCGCTAGTGCTGCACAATTAATCAAAAACATAGGATGGACCCGTGCAATAATTTAATCGCCAAAACCTGCAGTTTTTTACAGGTAATAATATATGCATAGTCATGAGTTTAAGTAGAGTTTGTTGATAACTTCAGTATTTGTTTGTTTTCTAACAATTTTTAGTTAAACACATAGTCAAACATCAGTTGGTGCATTTAATAGTTACGTATCGCAGTTTAAATCGCAATCGCAAAATGTGTCAAAATAATTACATTTATCGACTTATTTTTCAATCAAATTGTGTAACCTTATCACTACAAAAAAAGAAAACATCACCACGTCAGTTGTCAATCACACACACATGTCCTGAGAGCATCAGGAACTTGTAGCAGCAACTGCTTTTAGATCAGGAAACCGGAGTACCCGGAGGAAACCCACCGTGCCCGGGGAGAACATGCACGTTTTCCTAAGGATTCACAAATGTTAACACACACACACACACACACACACACACACACACACACACACACACACACACACACACTAACATGCTCAACAAATATTTAGGGCCCAAGCTGACATCAGCCCTATATAGTGTGTGAAGTGTGCAAGTTGCCCCGTGGTGATGACTTTTTGTAGGTCTTAACATGCTCAAATAACACACAGGCACCTGGGGTGGCGATGACACAGGGTTCCGCTCATCGCTGCTTGAAACTATATTGTTTTATTTAAAATGACAAGAAATAAAGAAAAGTTTCTACCCAAAGCAAGGTGATCATCATTTGTCATCTAATTATCTCATTATCTGTCTAATTATCACTCTTAATTACAGTTCAGTTCGTTTGACCATTTCTGCTACTTGGCCATGCTCACACAGACCTAACCTGTCTTGCTGATTATTATATTTTTTCCCCCTAAAACGGTCGCCTTTAGCGCACCCATAACCTGACGCAAACTGCTGACTGCAGCAGAACAGATCGAGTTTCAGTGAGATAAAGGTGAACAGATGGCAGTTTGAGGGCTTTTCAGGAAACAAAAACACATTGATGGCTGCTGTGCGTCTCTAACCGGAACTCAAACACTCCTGTGCGTTCATTTTTCACCTGAATGCTCTCTCGCTCTCTCTCTGTGTGCGCGCAATGTATTAAGGGCCTTGTTTGCAGACGCTCTGTTTTTAGAGCTAACGCACCAGAAAGAGCAGACTGTACTCCTGGAACGCAACACGACACCGAAGGTCTGCAAATCGATCGATTAAATATTTAAAGCTGCGGGTCCTTGAGCCACTTTTGGAACACGACCCGTGATGATGTCCAAACGCCATCTCACACACACACACACACACACACACACACACACACACACACACATACTATGACATGCTATGTTAAATGTAGTAGGCTATATCAGGTATCTGGTTCAAAGTTGAAGAGGACAAAACTAAACAAAGCCCTAGTTTCCAGGAACTGCTGCGTTTTATCGGCAGATCCAGGAAATGTTTTGAGATTTTTATTTGTCCTATAAAACACCTGACTCGTCAAATAGCGATCAGGTGTTAAGTTAAGAAACCGCTCCGACCCACTTCCTCCACATGATTATTAACAGAGAAGCTGAGACGTGTGTGTGTGTGTGTGTGTGTGTGTGTGTGTGTGTGTGTGTGTGTGTGAGAAAAAGGAAACAAAAATCTCGAGGAAACACTCCTCAAAGAATACGGGGTGCTGTTATATTTTTTGCCATAATTTGACTGCCTTGTTTTATTTGTCTTAACATAAGAATAACTTTCTGTCAGGACATTATTATTATGAATCAACAATTTCTTTTACAAAATGTAAGTGTATAAATGAAGAAAGAAGTGATATAAACATGACAGCGCAATTTATAAAAAAAAAAGACTGTACACAATTTAAAGCTGCTAGATCGATGTTCACGTTTCTGAAGTACTGAGTAGAGTTATAATAAACACAGGAGCTCTTGTAAGTTTAAAAGAAAATTAAAAATTCTCCAAAAGTGTAAAGTTTTACGTCGAACCACATTTCCATGATTTTATTCATATTCTATTGATATCTGCACTAGAACTCTACTGACTGACAGATACACCGGACGTTAAGATCCACAGCTTGTTCTGCTTTGCATTATTTTGCATCATTTAAAGAACTTAAGGAAATTTTATTAGAGCTAAATATAATGTGAGGTTATGCATCGTCATGATGTCACAGTTTTGGACACACGATTTAAGGTTCCTGTTTTTGTTCTCCTGGACAAAACGTGTTGTTCAATTGTCCCTCATCCTGTCTACTCAAGCTACCAACTTTATCATTATTATTATTATTATTATTATTATTATTATTATATTTAGCATTAAAAGAAGGCAGCAACTCCAGGGTCCAGGTTTGATTCCCACCTCGGTTCTAGACGTGTGCGTGGTGTTTACATGTTCTCCCAGTGAGTGCTTGGTGGGTTTCCTCTGGGTACTCTGGTTTTCTCCCACAGATTAGGCTAATTAGTGTCCCCAAAAACTGCTCGCATGCATGGGTGTGTGTATGCCGTGCGATGGATTGGCACCCTGTCCAGGGTGTACCCTGATGATGAGCGAGTGAGTGAGTGAGTGAGTGTTAAGAGAGCGTTGTCTCACCTCCTGCAGGCGCTTTTTCTGCCGCTGCAGCGCGTCCTCGTAGCCCTTCTGTCGCAGCTCGCTCAGGCTCTCGTAATACTCCTCGGAGTCGTCCCCGTCCGCAAACAGCACCTGGGATAGGATCTTCCAGCCGCACGTGTCCAGCGCGTGTCCCAGGTAGACCTGCAGCTGGTAGCAGAGCGCCTCTGTGTCGCCCCGCCGGGTGACCTCTGGCACACCGAACAGCACCGACCACACGGCCGACTGCTGCTCGAGCTCTGGGAACGGCGGCAGGCATGGCTCGAGGTCCGAGTTGACCGCGCAGAGTTGCGCGTGAGCCACGCGTAGGTCCTGGAACGAGAACAGGCCGGCCCAGCTCGAGTCTCCGCCGAGGAGCGCACCGGAGTCCGGGTCACCAGGGTCACCCGGGTCCGTGTCCGGGGAGCGCGCGTCGGGCTCGAGGATCTCGAGGTCGCTGGTTTTGCTCGGGCTGCCGCGCGCGGGCTTGGCCACGGGACGCGTATCCTGGTGATGAGGATGCTGCGGCGGCACCGCGCTCTCCTCCGTCACCGAGTCCCGAGCCGCCGCGCTGCGCTTCTGCACCGTCCGGTCGTGACACGTGACCGCGAACTTGCCCTCGATGTCGTTCCAGGCCACGATGAAAACGAATTTGTGCTTCTCTTTTTCCTCGAAAACATTCGGCCTTACCGAAACCCAACCGGACTCCAGAGACTCCTCCATGCTGAAGGACATCAGATGGTTAGCTAACGCGGCTAACAAGAAACAAACAACCAAACAGCAGCTTCAAACAATCCACGGAGTAAAAAAAGAAACAAAGAAATAATAAAAGAGGAGAAATAAAGGAATAGCGAATCCGTTTTCCGATGTCAGTTCTACGATGACGTCGTGGTGAAGCGTGTCCGTTATTACGTGACCGTTAATTTAAAAATAAGCCGTCAAAACCGTCAAAACTACAGATTAAAATAAACATATCGCGCGCGCTCCTGACTCCGGCCCGTGTGATCCGCTGAAGCCCGTCTCTCTTCATCCTTTATCTTTTACTCTTAATCCTTTATTCCTTGTCCTCCTCCTCTCCTCTCCTCCTCGCCACCTGTTCTCTTCGGTACCTGTTTGTTTGTTTGTTTATAAAACTATCCGCCTCTGTTTTTGTTGTTGTTTATTCTGTCCCGCAGGCAGCGAGGACAATGCGGCTCGGGCTCGCGCGCTGCTCACCCGGTCACGTGGGAGGATCTGTTTACAAGCGCACGGCGCGTCAGGGTTCTGCTGTGACGTCAGGCGCTCGAGAGGGCGGGGCCAAAAGCTTGCAGCTCGAGCGCTCCTTCCTGTCCGCTCTCAATCACAGGCAAAACCGTGACGTCACACGCCAGGCTTTTTATTAATTAATTAATTGATAACGGATATGCGTTAGAGCTAGCTAGCACAGGCTTAAAAACGACTCTAAAGATTTTTAACGATCACAGATTTAATAACAATAATAAATATGTTAATAGAAATGTCGCGTACACTGCTACTGAGTGTGTGTTGAATCAGCAGAATCATCAGCATCGTTTTCTCTCTTCAACAGCCTGTTTTTATCCGACGCCAGCGTCTCTGACTGGTGACGTACAGGAAGTGGACCACATCAACATCCGGGCACGTGGGACACGCGCTTTGCGTGCTGACCTCACTGAAAGCTCCGTTCAATACCTCATATAATAAATAAAAATATATTAAAGTACAAATTACAATCTTATATAAAGAGGGAATGTGGCGAAAAACGTGGAATTAGAAGTTTAAACTGTCAATATTCTAGTAACACTAAAATGTTCTTTATACTAATAAGAATAAAAAGAACAATAAATATAATAAAATGCATTTTTTTGGTATATACATTTTATCAATACAGTTAATTATTTTGTAACTAACTGTAGTACTGATGACAATGAAATAACATGCATGTTCATGTAGTTAAACAGGGCTTCTCAAACCGCCCAAATGTACAGGGAACTACTTGCATACTATTTTTTCTATTTATTTATAAAGGTATAGCATACAAGTAATTTTACTACTACTACTATTATTATTATTTTATTATTATTACTTTTTTATTTATTCACTCACTCGCTCGCTCATTATTTATAACACTTTATACTGTATACAGGGTCGCAGGAAGGAAAACCCTCCAGCAAACACACACACAAACACACACACGCAAACATGCTCTTTCACACACTGCGGGCAATTTGTAAACACCCATTAATAACCCTAGTCTGCCTGTCTTTGGACTGTGGGAGGAAACCAGAGTACCTGGAGGAAACCCACCAAGCACAGGTAGAACATGCAAATTCCATCCGTACAGACTCGAGGTGGGACTCGAACCCTGACCATAGAAGTGCAAGGCCACCGGCCCATCTTATTTAGGTATGTATTTATTTTAGTGTTCTTGCACATTTATTCGGGCAGTGTTGGCTCAAATGGTTAAGGCTGTAGGTTGCTGGGTTTCTGATTGGAAGATTGAGGGTTCAAGCCCCAACACAGCCTCTGAGCAAGGCCCTTAACCCTATCTTTAGTATAAGCACTAATTATTTATTATTATTTTCAAGCAGTTATAAACAGTCTGACCTATAGTACAACCTTTCAGAATGTTCTTTTAAGCTTCATTCCTTCAGATGGTCTATTTGAAAGGGTTTCTAATTGCTTTACAATAAATAATTGATTATCTCGATCTTTTAGCACACTTCTACCTAATGACATTTCTTTTAACACATGCAGAGATGACAAGCTACTTCTTCACATGTCCCTTGAGACTTTAAAACCGGAAGTGGTCTTTTAAAGGAGCATTTTTGAATAAAGGTCACTAGGGGGCGATGATTACTCAGACATCAGCTTTATAACAGTACAGTAGGTGGCTTTATTAGTAGAGATCTGGAGATGATGATAGCTGTCACAACCAACAAATATTACCAATTGGGTGGCATCGAACTTATTATTATTATTATTATTATTATTTAGTAGTAGTAGTAGTAAATATTTTTGTTCTTTAAAAAAAAAATCATTGTTAATATAATTATAATATAAAATTGCAACAATGATTGGGTCCAAGCACAGGCGATTTCACCGCCAGGGCCGCACCAGAAAGACAGTGGGCATATACATGTAAAGGGTAAATCTGGCATAATGTGAGTGAAAAGTAGATTGATTATGGCGCTGTGTAATTTTTTTCATTGCCAGTATCAAACAAAAGTGTGCTTCAGATTTCATTGACCTCACTGATCATATAAATGCGCTACGTAACAAAAGCTCCTGTGAAGGCCCTGTTCCACACCCAGGGTCCAGCTGCTCAGGTGTCCTAATGGCAGCAGATTCCAACATGTCTGCTGATTTTCATGATTTTTGAGCACGTTAAGACCCCCAAAAGCCACAGGTGATTAGGAAAAAATCCTTAGAAGAACAAAAGAGCCCTTCGTATGACATCAGCACTATCAGAGCTCTGACATTATAGAGGTGAAGTCATAATGCTTGGGCCCTAAATATAAGAAGAATCATTTAGGTCATGTTCACAAGTGTGTATGTCTTGGTATTGTCAATAATAATAAAAACAACAACAATAATTAATAATATGAAGTACAATCTTTTAATCCTATTTAAAAAAAATAACTTTACCTTCAGTATTAATAACAATCAATTGTGTCAATTGATATTTTATTTTTAAGGTAACAAAATGTTTTGTTTTTAATATTGTTGCTGTAAAAACAATAACACATGTCCATCTGTCACCTAGAGCACTTCTCCTGTGTGGGGGGGCCTGACGATTATCCCACTGAATTTAGACGGCCACAAGGCTTTTTACCCTGAATGGGGGTCCCAGTCCAATTGAGGGTACAATCACACACTACTGGCAATCTGGACATTTAAATTAGCTTTGGTCTTTGGACGGTCGGAGGATTTTTAGGCTTGTTTTTGATAAATAAGTAAATAAGTGCAAATACCTACAGTGGTCTAGGCTCTGTAATTATATGGAAACTACTTGTGATGTTGGTTAAATTATGTAATGATACTGAACACCAAAAACAAAAAAGTTAATGATTTTTAGCTCTTATCCACTAAAAGTCACTAAAACTAACGCTCTTTTTCATAACTTTATAGAGAGCGGTTTTTCCATCATCATAAAACCCATCTGGAAGTCTAATGACCAAAACAGGAGTACAGTTTCTCTTTTCTTTTTGTAAAGCATTTGCATATTGTTTGTAAAATGCAAACTAAAAATAAAATAAAAACAAACAAAAGAGAAGCATTGTATTGAACTGTTTAATGAAGCATTAAGTCAACAACAGAATGCTAAACCGAACACTGCCAGTGAAAACCTGGAGTGTTCAGCAAACCTGGAATTTTCGAACAACTCTGAACAGACGAATGGTGGTCATGCCGAGATTTAAAAGTACCATCTAGAGTCATTAGACGGGTGGAATCGACTTAATAGAAAAATGGTCCTGGAAAAACATATCAATATGAACGTGTAACAATGAGAACAATTAAGAGAATGAGGTGTTGTCTTCTCCACTCTCTGCTCTCCTCTCCTCGCCGTTTCCCACACTCCGGTGGCACCGGTGAGTGTGAGGTTTTTCCTTCATCCATATTCCACACTCATCACTTGGTTTCGGACTTGGCAAACAGCGGGCGCAGCTGATCCTGGGTGGTGGCCTCTTTCTGCTGCATCAGGTCCGGGTGGCCTTTAGTGACGCCCCAGCTGTCTGGGTGGGACATGGATGGGCAGAACGGGCGACCAGAGGCGGGCTTCAGCTTCTCCCAGTAGTCACGACGGGCTCTGGGTTGCATTAAAAGAAAAGCATGGAGATTTAACACACAATAACGGAGTTAAGCCGAAATGGTTTAAATCCAAAAAAAGTATAAACACATCAGTGGAAATGTCTGACTTGCGTGGTATTATATATTAAGTTCTGTGATATACATACATCTGCTGATAGTGTATGGTCTTCTGGCAAAAAAAAAAAAAGCTTTCCTAATTTACCTTGCATACTAGTAATCAGGGAACCTTAAGTAGAAGGTAATAAACCTTGTGGTTACCTTGCACGGACCCAGGGCTTGGTGTGCATCTCAAGACCGCTTCCCCACGGGCCATGCTTCTGCGAGCCCTCGGGCAGGAACCCGCGCTCTGGAGAGAGCTCCTCGGCTATCGCACGGATGTGGTAGGGCTCGAACCCGCAGCAGCCTCCAATATAGCGAATACCAGCCTTGTAGGCCTCTCTGGCGTATTGCTGTATGTCCCAGCGGGTCACCACTCTGGGCTCCAGAGCTGTAAGACACGCAGACGAAGAGTTGCTGTTGGCCAAGTGTGATCTACCAGTTCTGAATTATATGAATGTATGATGAGTATTATAGAATGTGCATGATTACTCTCGTTTCTCTGATCACTGATGGTACAATATTAATTACTAGAAGAGTTCATCTACCACACGGAACAGGCTTAGCATAAACTCTGATCCAGATTAGCACCCAACAAGAACCTCGGCTAAAAGCAATGCTTGAGGATCATGGGGCAAAGAGAACCGGACTACCCATACATGATATATTAAACTTTTACAGGAGTATCTGATTTTTGACCTTTAGCAGCACTTGAGATCCTTGGAGGTCCTAGAGGTAGGAAATTTTGGAAGAACTGTCCAATCTGTCATAGTTATGAGGATGAACTGTCCAAAACCGGTGCTGTTTGTACATCATAATTCTGCATGAGACAGCAGATGACGAGGTACATACAGCATTACGTCCGAAATTGAACGAGTAAAAGTTTACCGAAGGGGAACTCGGGCAGGTCGATGAAGCCTTGGCAGCCACAGTCAGGCGTGTGGTAGGCCAGAGGCTGCGTCATGTAGTGAGCTTTGAGTCCAGCCTTCTCCACTCCTGCCTTCATCATGACCACGGTCTCCACGCAGGTCTTGGGGTCAAAGTGGCAGTTCACACCCACGATATCGGCACCTGGGGGAAAAAAGGAAGCAAAAAGGTGAGTCGAAAAGGGAAGCAGCAGAAAGTGTCTTAATGTTACTATAATTAACCAGAGCAAGTCTTTTTAGTGACATTAAATTATGGTAATGTTACCTTATTATATTGATGGGGAGAAAATCTAGCTGAATTATAAGCATATACGAGATTTCCATCTACTCTTTATTTATTCTCTCAGCCAAAACACGTCTGGCATTTTAGGTTATTATTCTAATTAGTTCCCATTGCCTGTTCGGACTAAAAATTAGAGCAATTTTGACTTTATCTTATCCTGATACAGTACATACTGTACAACCTCCCAAAAATGAATAAAAGCATGAAAGGAAGTACTGTAGCAGAAATAGTTGAGGCCTTTTTGTTAGATGGCAAAGTCGTCTTGTTAATCTTGGTTGCACATTTGCGTTTCCCTTTGTATTTTTATATAGTTCTTTGATAGTTTTGTTCATTCATATGGTATGTAGCACCTTGGTCCTGGAGGAACAATGTTTTGTTTCACTATGTATAGTTTTGAGGGGGACACAAATATTCTCACTCACTCATCTATACCGCTTAATCCTGTATTCAGAGTCACAGGGGGACCTGGAGCCTCTCCCAGGAGACTCAGGGCACAAGGCGGGATACACCCTGGAAAGGGTGTCAATCCATCGCAGGGCACAGACTCATTCACACACTACAGCCAATTTGGGAACGGCAATTAACCTAACCTACATGTCTTTGGACTGTGATTGTAGTTGTAAACCGGAAACCCACCAGGTTTGGGGAGAACATGCAAACTCCATGCACTACGAGACGGGAATTGAACCTGGCCGTGAACCAAACCCAGACCCTGGAGGTGCAAGGCGACAGTGCTAACCACTACACCACCGTGCAGCCTCAATGTTTTATAACAAAGAACAATGTTTTTTTTTCTAATGTTACTCTGGTATACTGAAGTACAACTACAGTCATTTTACAAGTGGCTTTTATTGACAATTACATTAACATTATGCATACAGTCAATATTTGCAGTGTTGACCCTTCTTTTTCTAGACCTCTGCAATTCACCCTGGCATGCTGTCAATCAACTCCTGGGCCACACCCTGACTGATGGCAGGCCATTCTTACATAATCGATGTCAGAATTTGTGGCAAATTTTGTTTTTCCTCCCACATCTTGAGGACTGACCACAAGTTCTCAATGGAATTATAAAATTCTGGGGAGTTTCCTACCCATGGACCCAAAATTTAGATGTTTTGTTCCCCGAGCCACTTAGTGATGACTTTTGGTGCTCCATCATGCTGGAAAAAGTATTGATGGCTGGGATAAGGTACTCTGAGTACTGATCACACTGTATGTGTGGAAATGCTCTTACTTTCATTATTAAACATAGCTCATAATTATCAACTCTTTCCTGACCACATTTTCTGCCATAGCACCATGTTTCCAGGTTTTATTAATACATTGTACAATTCTTAACCCAATTTCAGTTATTTCAACAATTTCCTTAGTTACTTGCTTTGCTTGATACATGCCAATATTTTGACCACTCTTTGCCCAGACAGTGGGCAGTCTCTGCATAATAATACACCCTCCCCCCCATTGCACTGCTTCTTTATTAACTCAAATCAGGACAGAAGACAATTATAATCAAATGACTACAAGAGGAAGAGAGGAAAACCCAACCAACATACCAGCCCTCACCAGACGGACAGCGCACTCTCCAGGGCTGACCCCGTGCATGTCTCCCATTGGTCCGATGCACATGGTGGCAGCCACAGGTTTCCCAGTGGCCTTCAGGACTTGGACGGCCCACTCAGCTTCTTCCACATGCTCGAAGTACTGAAGAATGGAAAACAACATTTACTGTAGACAACGCGAACTCGCACACAGACATGTGTGACCACAGGACATGACCACTGGCTCACCTCTGCGATCAGGAAGTCCACGTTCTTCTTGATGAAGACGTCCATCTGCTTCTTGAAAATGGCCTTCACTTCTGTCTCGCTTTTACAGCTCAGGTAAGAAGGGGTCTGAGAGACTCCGCCCGCAACCAGGCCATCGCCCTCATTGGCGACCTCCCTGGCCAGGTCACAAGCAGCCTCGTTTACTTGCGCCCCCTATTGGAAGAGACAAGATGTTACTACCAGGAAACACAAGTTTGGGAACATGTTCTAGTTTAAATATTATGGTTCAGTGGATAGTTTCTTTTTCTAATCACACCCCAATTTTAATATATCTAATAAATTTTTACTAAATGTAATTCTCTCTTTGACAAATATTTGCCCTAATGCTGCCTGATAACACTGTCCTAGTTACATATTGCAGTTGCATACATCACTTAAAGTCTAACTTTAGCAGGAAGTCCAAGTACAAGTATGAATAGGATATCCTTACAGTGAAGCCGACAGTGTTGCCCCTGTTCTCAAGTTTGTCGTCGCTGGCATAGAAGGTAAAAGTCTGCATGACATTTGACCCTGCTCTCAGGAATTCTCTGTGCAGCTGTCGCACTGAGATGAGATGTTATACAGAGAGAGAGAGAGAGAGAGAGAAAGTGAGGATCCATTCACAGCTGTCGACTCATCAGTTATTTTACATTGCATAGAAATCTACAATATATATACTGTACACTCTGCACACAACCAGTACATAATACAGGACTAAAAAGAGGCTCCAGTATATCAACAGGCTACGATTATATATGGGATTTCTCCTGATGTCTACATTTAAAACAGAAATGAAAGTTTTAGGAACTTTAGGGGACTCAGGGCACTAGGTGGGGTACACCCTAGGCAGGCTGCCAATCCATCGCAGGGCACAAGTACACACACACACACACACACACACACACACACACACACACACACACACACACACACACACACACCGGGCAATTTGGAAATGCCAATTAGCCTAATCTGTATGTCTTTGGACTGTGCGAGGAAACCGGAGTACTGGGAGGAACGTGCAAACTCCATGTACTCAGACCCTGAGGCGGGACTCAGCTCCTTCATCAGTGTTCCTACAACACTCAAATTTCATCCAACAGTGGCAGGAATAATCTTGTGCTCCGTTTGCGCTCACTAGCGTTAAAGACCTTAAACAAGAGTTTTAGGTTGTAATGATTAAAGTTATAAAATATAGAAAATATGGCAGGATAGAAACATTCCCACTAAAACTTCTCCTCGTATCTTCTTTTTCCTCTTTATTTGACTGCGCCAATACAGGCCTATAATAATTAAACAGCTGTAGTGTCTGATCAGAGAGCACTGACTAAGTAGATACAATCGAGGCAATTTTAGAGGATTTAAAGATCTTTTAGGCATTTTGGTCATTAGCACGCGCTATTCCAATAGAAATTGTTTTCTGTTTAATATCCAGACATGTCCATGTATACAGCCATTATATCGGTCATTTTTATGTCCATGAGATTTATTAAAATCTGGCCCAAAATTGCTCAATTAATTTGACCTTTTCTATATCTTAAGTAAGTAAAGTATATATAAGTATCAAGTACAAGTGTTGTTGGATTTTGTTGGATTTTAAATCTGGTGTATCTCCAAAAAAATGGTTGGGGTGGGTGCACGTTTTCATTTTAACGTTTTTCATCAGGAACCGCGTGCTATGGCATGATGACTTGGCATTTGACTCGGCATGCTTCTTGATTAAAGCGAAAACCTGCAGCCTCAAAAGCTCTCTCGGGATAAAACCGAACACTACCGTAATGTTGACAGGGTGAACAGGGTTGTTTCTGGAGATCTTTGTGTCCTTCGACTTATCCAACATGCTTGATGCTTGCAGTTAAGGCTTGAACATGACAATCAGGTGTGTTGGAGATTAACTCTTTGGGTTGGGAGATCTCTGGAGATGCATCATTTCTTTCTTTGTATGTAGATTTGAGTGTTTATATCTTTACATGTACAACATGTACAACATCATCTGGTGATCTATGGTCGTATTTTGGCTGCTCCTGTCGCAGGTTGCCACAGCAGACCATCCAATCCGCACCTACAACTTGGCACAGGCTTTATGCCAGATGCCCTTCCTGACGCAATCCTCCCATTTTACCTGGGCTTCGGACCAGCACTGCATCCAGTGGCTGGGGTTTGGACATAGGGTGGTAATCGAACCCGGGCCTTGCACATGGCAGGTGAGAAACCTACCACCTGACAGGTGCATTATTTGGGATGAATTTTAAAGCATTGGATGGAGATTTTGCTTAAAACTAGCATAGACCCGGACTCTCCTGTTGTGTACATTACAATTTCTACTGTCTGTTTCTCTTTATTCATAGCTGATAACTATAAATGTAACCAATGTCTTCAATCAGGAAGAAGTTTGACAAAAGATATATAAATATATATCAGAGTTTTAAAAGCAGCTTTAAAAAAGTTACACAGGGAGCACGTCATTATGCATGGCACTAATGATCCAATGACTAAAAATTAAAAGTGATGGGAGTCTTTACAAATCTATACAAGTTCTATAGAAGTAACTGGTCTGGTATGCGTTGGTATTTAACGTTTGAGCACACACACACATACGCACGCACACACACACGCACGCACACACACACGCGCACGCATACATACACGCACACACACACATACATGCACACACACACATACATGCACACATACACATACACACATACACACACACACATACACATACACACATACACATACACACATACACATACACACATACACATACACACATACACATACACACATACACATACACACATACACATACACACATACACATACACATACACACACACACATACACATACACACACACACATACACATACACACATACACATACACACACACACACACACACACACAGTAAGGGCAATTTAGAAATGCCAATGAGCCAATCTGCATGTCTTTGGACTGTGGGAGGAAACCCTCCAGGAGAATGTGTGAACTCCACACACACAGACCTGAAAGCGGGACGCACAGTGAATACCAAATCATAGGGTCTTTGGACTGTGGGAGGTAACCGGAGTACCCGGAGGAAACCCAGGACAGGAACAACATGCAAACTTCATGCACACAGATCCGAGGTGGGAATCGAACCCTCGTGCAAGGAGACAGTGCTGACCACCATGTGGCCATTAGATCCAATGAGTGATGGGAGTCTATACAAATTGTGTATGAGTAACCAGCTCTGATGTGGTATTTAAGGTGTTACGCTAGAGGGTTTGTGTTAATCAGAGTCACTCCTGTGGCCACGCCCCCCCTCCCACCCCACCCCCTTCAGCGCGCGGAGTTTCCTCAATAAGAACCAAGCACGCGCGCAGGGGACGAGCCTTTCATTTTGTTTGTTTGTTACGGGTAAAGGTGGCACTCACCTGCTTCGGGGTGCTCAGCTGCGGCCTCAGGAGTCCAGGGGCCGGCTTTGACGTAGCCTCTCTTCTCCAGGGCGAAGACGAAGCCGCCGTCTCCAATCACAATCTCGCCTGCATTCAAGCGCTCCAAGATGCCCTGCAAATAAATAAATAAATAAACAAATAAATAGATAGATAGATACTCATCAGCATACAATACAATATATGTTGAGTATTTATTTATTTATTTCTTAAGACGTCTCCGTGCGTAAAATACAAACCGTTCCGCACCAAGACGCACACTCATTTCCACTGCATGGCTAGTTTATTTATTTATTTATTTATTTTCCCAAAGCAATTTCCAAATAGAAAGTCTGAAAGTTTACCTTCTTTGATCCGGCGGGTGCCATTTCTTTTGCAGATCTTAAGTCTTGCGATGCGAAGAGTAAAGAGTTATTTTCGGAGAAGCCCTACCCCTGCCCTCGCGCTCTGCGTGCTGGTGAGAGCAGAACACACACACCAGCTGTTTATATCTCTCTGAATAAGAGGAGGAGGAGGAAGAAGAGGAGGCCTGGTGGGTGTGGAGCTCACTCCAACCCTGTTCTCGCTCCTTCTGCATAATGAATAATCCAATCATTGGCCTCCCCCCCCCCCCCCCCCGAAATCCACAGGACTTATCTATGAATTGACGTTCATGTGTTCATTTAGAAGTGAACTGCAGGAAAGATCTCAGGTTGCAGAGCAAGCAGAGTTAACGTTCAAATTAAAGCACACACTTTTTAAAGTGATGTTTTTTTTTTTGTTCAACATTGGAAAGATTGTTGTTGTTGGTCGTTTCTTAAAATGCTTTTCTGCTACAGCACACATTAATGATTGCACAATCCTAGTATTCAGATGTTTTTTGCTAGTGATCAGCAGGTCAGCAGGTCCAAAGATTATCACAATAGACTACACTTGTTTAGTTTTTTTCTCGCACTTTGCAACATGCATGATAAAATGATGCTGACGAGTCAGAGATATTTCAATGCATCTAGTACAAGCTGTGTAAGTCACTTAAATTAAGCACGGGAACAAATTAACAACTGGTTTGTGCAACAGATTGACTGACCATGGATGTGCACAGGTCAAAACATTTCGACACATACAATGTTCTATAGGAAGGCAATGGTTTAGACGAAGTAGTCAGGATGTCTTGTTTTTACGCTTGCACGCCTGTGTCCATAATGACATTTCACCTCTTTACAACTTATTTACAACTTTTTACAACTTAACAGATAACACACACAACACAAAGCAATGAATAGAGAGATATTAGAATAGAGAGAATAGCTAGCTAGCTAGCTAGCTAGCTAGCTAGATAGATAGATAGATAGATAGATAGATAGATAGAATGTTATTGTCATTGTATAGTACAGGTACTCAGCAACTAAATGCATTTAACGTCAACCAGAAGTGCAAAAAGTAATGTATATACATCAGTGCCAATGTTGGCATTGTGCAACTTGTAAAGTGTGGGTTAAATAAGTATATATTTATTACAGTTTTTATTTACAGTATATATTTAAAAAATATTTTCATATATACTTATTAACTATACAATAATATACACACAATATATTATAAAATATAATATAAAATTATATATATAAAATATATATACAATAATCTATATACACACTTATTTTATATATTATACATGCAGTAATAGAAATTTGCAATAAAAATTTAATATGTGAATGTTCATCAAGCTCTGTGGTAGATCTATGTTACAAAAGTCTTCCTTTCCTTTCCTATCCACTGTGATATTAAAAAAGGCACACATCATGCCCGCTTTGGCATGTACCTAACTCAGCAAATAAAACGTGGTTTGCTGGTTATCTTCAGTTGAAAGTACACAGCTGTCTGTCTAGATCTCTGCACACACACATAATTTCACAATGCATAAAAAGGGGGGAAAATAACTTTTTTTCTGTCTAGAGATTATTAAAAACACAGAAATAATGCACAACAAAATACAGGTGCACATACTTTTTGCCCATGCATGTATGAATGTGATTAGACATGCAAAACGTAAAAACAGCAATTGGTTCAATACATGAAATAAAGACCAAATTCTGCAAGCATGCACTTCTGTGTAGGGCTGAAGTATAGAGAACAAGAAGGACTACATGATAAAACTCCACACCAACAACCCCCTCCCCACCTCCACCCACCTCCACCCCAAGCCACCAGTTGTCAGTGTGGCTGTCCTGTAGTGACCTGTTTAGACTGGATCTTACTCACCAACTGGTCTTGAACCCTTCGTAGCTTTGGCTCCAATTGCACCCAGCAGCAGACACTTTCACACAAGTGACATAGCAAGGTGATCAGTTACAAATCTCCATGTTTCACAAACAGACAGAATAAACCTGGACTTGATTTGCAGGGATATTTCTACAACTCTTACAAAATACAAATATATACAGTATAATGCATATTCTATAGATACAAAATAATGGCTTTGTAATTGTAACAACAAGAAAGTTTAATTTAATCTTATCATATTACTCACATGGTTCACATAGCCTGTATAGGGACAGGAGAAGCCTGCAGCATATCCTAGGGATCTTGGGCACGATGCGGGGTACAGCCTGGACAAGCGTGCCAAACCACTGCAGGGGACAGAAGTACACATGCATACACTTTGGGCAATTTGGAGACTCCAAATAATCTAATCTGCATGTATGGGAGGAAACTGGAATACCCGGAGGAAACCCACAAAACAGAGAATACTTTGTGAGAATACACAAAACTCCACACTTACAAACCCAAGGTGGCACTCGAACCACTAGGCTAACGACTTAAAATCTAATAATATAATTTAAATATAACGTAAATCATGATGCTGTTTCTTGATGGATTAATTTTTATAAGAGTAATTGTTGATGTGTTGGAGGTATTCAAAAGGAGTCTGCAGTGTCAGCACTGTGCAAAAAGCAGAGGTAAAGCTGTAACTTTTTACCACAAGAAAAGATAACTTTGCACTTTTTACAGTTTGCAGGTTTTCTCTAACATGACAGTCATTAGCATTTTTTGTTGTATTTACTTTTAAAGAGAGCGAAAGCGAGCGAGAGAGATAGAGATAGAGAGAGAGAACAGGAAGCTCACCAAGCACCACCCTGACATTTCAATGATATAAATGGAACAAAACATTTAGGATGCTCAGTTATTGAGAGTACCTAACTTTATTCTGGTAACAGCAGTTTTTCATGATCACAACCTTGTTGTTAATCACTTTCCTTTAACAGCACTCTCAAGTCTTTAACTACTTTTGCACCACAACAATTTAACATGGGGGGGGGGGGGGTGGATGGGTCCGAGCTGGGAACTCAAGTCACCTCAACTCTCAACTAAGGAAAGCCAGTGCGCATGCGCGGGAAACCCAACAAGGAGGCGGTTGGCAGGTGGGGGGAGTGTGGGCGCGAGCGTCAGCTGTGCGCGTGCTGCAGGTCTAGGAGGACTGCGCGTGTCACGGAGTCCTGAGCAACATGTCTAGACTCATGAACACAGTCACTGCACAGTTACAGAGAGACTTCAGACTGTGCAGGACACTGAGGGGGGTCACTGTGCGGAGTGTGAGCGGGACACCGCGGAAACAAGCCGGGGAGAAAAGGTAACGGCAAGACAAACAGTTCTCAGGTGTGTGTGTGTGTGCGCGCGCGCGCCTTGCAAGTCTGTTGAGATGTAATACGTGAAAAATAAACAAATAATAAATAAATCAAAGTGATACCCTAAGAATTATTATTATTATTATTGTTATTGCATTTGTAAATAACTGCAGTAAATGTACTGCTTCCTGCATCCTGCATTACATTATTACAATACATTCCATGCAAAATGCATTTTGTGAAATCACTACGAATCTATGAACCTATTGATTTATCTATATTTAAATAATAAATATTTACATTTTGTCTGTACATGGGTCAGAACTTCAGTGATATCTTTGCGTTTCGTACACTGGAGGATCCAAAACCAGTCTCCCAAAAAATTCTGTCTGTGACAAATTCTGGCTGAAAAAAAAATATATATATAGACAGAAAAATGGTCAGTCCTTCGATATTTGCCTGAGTTGTAAGCCAGATTATAAACCGCAAGTTTTGACAGCGTACTGCATTTACATCATTTACTGGTCTTAACGAGGTGTTAAATTGAACACTGGACAGAATCTTTTGCAGTACTTCGATATGTGCCTGAAGTTTAACCTGCACCATAAGGGAAATCAAAAGGTTGAGTAACTGTGCTGTTATGAACAGTTATGTGTGGGATTTAATAATCTATTTAAAATAAGCTACTAATGTGCTACTTGCTCAATGTAAACAAACACCTGCACCAATGGATATTAATTAGAAAAGCTAAACTGAATATTTTTACTGGGATTAGTTTATATTTTCACTGATGATAATAACAGCGCTTAAGTGGTAGAAGTGAATTTTGGCAAAACTAAATCTTTATCCAATCTACTTTTTCCATTTCTCATCTGTGATTCACTCTCCGATTACCAAACAGGGAGTGTATTTGGCTGATGACGAAAGAGGTACAACTTGGTGTAAACAAGGCGTAAGATACTCAACCTTCCAAAAATGTATTTCTTTGTATTAATACTGTAAATTAGAGAGTTCTGCTGTACAGAAAGACAGACAGACATGTACTGAAATAATATCACTGACTACAGTCGTGGCCAAAAGTTTTGAGAATGACATAAATATTGGAAATTGGAAAAGTTGCTTCTTAAGTTTTTATAATAGCAATTTGCATATACTCCAGAATGTTATGAAGAGTGATCAGATGAATTGCATAGTCCTTCTTTGCCATGAAAATTAACTTAATCCTGAAAAAAAACTTTCCACTGCATTTCATTGCTGTCATTAAAGGACCTGCTGAGATAATTTCAGTAATTGTCTTGTTAACGCAGGTGTTAACGCTGTTGACGAGCACAAGGCTGGAGATCATTATGTCAGGCTGATCGGGTTAGAATGGCAGACTTGACATGTTAAAAGGAGGGTGATACTTGGAATCATTGATGTTTCATTGTTAACCATGGTGACCTGCAAAGAAAGGTGTGCAGCCATCACTGCGTTGCATAAAAATGGCTTCACAGGCAAGGATATTGTGGCTACTAAGATTACGCCTAAATCAACAATTTATAGGATCATCAAGAACTTCAAGGAAAGCGGTTCAATTCTTGTTAAGAAGGCTTCAGGGCATCCAAGAAAGTCCAGCAAGTGCCAGGATCGTCTCCTAAAGAGGATTCAGCTGCGGGATCGGAGTGCCACCAGTGCAGAGCTTGCTCAGGAATGGCAGCAGGCAGGTGTGAGCGCATCTGCACGCACAGTGAGGGGAAGACTTTTGGAAGATGGCCTGGTGTCAAGAACGGCAGCAAAGAAGCCACTTCTCTCCAAAAAAACATCAGGGACAGATTGATCTTCTGCAAAAAGTATGGCGAATGGACTGCTGAGGACTGGGGCAAAGTCATATTCTCGGATGAAGCCTCTTTCCGATTGTTTTTGGGCATCATCCGGAGAAGAAAACGTGAGCGCTACCATCATTCCTGTGTCATGCCAACAGTAAAGCATCCTGAGACCATTCATGTGTGGGGTTGCTTCTCATCCAAGGGAGTGGGCTCACTCACAATTTTGCCCCAAAACACAGCCATGAATAAAGAATGGTACCAAAACACCCTCCAACAGCAACTTCTTCTAACAATCCAACAACAGTTTGGTGAACAATGCATTTTCTAGCACGATGGAGCACCGTGCCATAAGGCAAAAGTGATAACTAAGTGGCTCAGGGACCAAAATGTTGAAATTGTGGGTCCATGGCCTGGAAACTTCCCAGATCTTAATCCCATTGAGAACTTGTGGTCAATCCTCAAGAGGCGGGTGGACAAAAAAACCCCCACTAATTTTGACAAACTCCAAGAAGTCATTATGAAAGAATGGGTTGCTATCAGTCAGGATTTGGCCCAGAAGTTGATTGAGAGCAGCCCAGTCGAATTGCAGAGGTCCTGAAAAAGAAGCGCCAACACTGCAAATACTGACTCTTTGCCTAAATGTCATGTAATTGTCAATAAACACATGAAAACACTTTGAAACATATGAAGTGCTTGTAATTATATTTCAGTACATCACAGAAACAACTGAGACAAAGATCTAAAAGCAGTTTAGCAGCAAACTTTGTGAAAACTAATATTTGTCATTCTCAAAACTTTTGGCCACGACTGTACATTGAAGCTGCTCAGCTTATTTCTAACTTTAACCTTTTAACTATTTCTACAAAGTCATTTCACGTCAACAACTAGTTATGCTAGTACTGTATCTATAAATTCTTTAGAATTGTAATAGATAAGTAGTTTAAGAGATCCTAAATTCTGATATTGAACAAATATCTTACCCAAGTCTAAGCATTTTGTGCTATACAATCTATGCATGCAAGTTCTGTCCATGACAATGTCAGCTTTATGTAAGCCCAGCGATGCCAGGCTTTATCATAATCATCATGGTTTGTTTGTCTTTATCCTGGTCAGGGTGGCACGGTGTAGTGGAGGCATAGTGGTTAGCATTGTGGCCTCGTACCTCCTGGGTCTGGGTTCGATTCCCACCTCGGGTCTGTGTGCATGGAGTTTGCATGTTCTCCCTGTACTTAATGGGTTTCCTCTGGGTACTCTGGTTTCCTCCCACAGTCCAAAGAAGTGCAGATTACGGACAATCTGGGAACACCAATTAGCATAGTGTGTACGTGTGTTGGGTGCCCTGCAATGGATTGGCAATCCCGTCAACAACGTGTACCCTGCATGGAAACCCAAGGAAACCCACACAGGCATGCTCAATGAGCAGGAACAATGAGCTGGTCATGCTATCCACTAACTCCATACTGAAAGCTCAACATTCTCAGTCCTTTTACCGTTTTTTCCTTTCAGCGATGGAGGTGTAGGAGCTCTGGGGAAGAGGTTGAAGGATAAAGCTGAGACTCTGATCATCGGAGGAGGATGTGTCGGTGTGAGTCTGGCCTACCACCTGGCCAAAGCCGGGCAGAAGGATGTGATGCTTCTGGAGAAGTCCGAGCTGACTGCTGGATCCACCTGGCACGCTGTAGGTCAAACACAGGTTTAAACAATTTTGTCCAAGAGTTTAATAATGACCTCATGTTTAAAACCCTCCGGTGTTTAGTGTGTGTATTTTGCTTTATTGCACTCACATTTGAAGCTTAAATGGTGATTAAATGAGTTTTCACTTTTTTTGTCCTTTTTTTTTTTTTTTTTTTAGAGTCAATACCACTAACAACCATAATTATTTAATTGAGAGTTACAAGGCTTTAGCTAACTTTTATTAATAATGAGCTACATTTGTAAATATATTATTTATTACATATAATGAGTTTTATCTAAAATGTACTTGACAATTATAATTTCAGGTTTGTTTGTAATTCTATTCACATTTAATTAAAATAAAAATCCAAATTCTGTTCTGTTGACACTGTGTAGTCATAGGAGCTCCGCCCCATTCCCTAATATAGTTGCCCTGTATGGTTTGTATTTGCATACTGCAACCTGATTGGCTCATACAGTTTCTTATGCAACAAAACGTCCATTTTTTTTCATTCAGTTTTTATCTTCTTGTTTATTTTGGCTTCTTCATGTTTTCAAAACAAAATAATACAAAAACAAAGCAGAAAAACTATTATGGCGATTTATTTAGCAAAATTCTGAACATTAATTCAGCAGAAAATATTTAATAAAAAAAACACATTTTACAAGTTTATACTAAGTTTTGGTAAAATAATTATGTGCATCCTCAGTAAAATAACTATTAGAACTTAAACTCATTTGCAAAATGAAGCAATTATTTGTTAATAAATGAATAAATTAACTTTTTGAGCTTTATTCAAGGTGACTGTACCGACAAGGATGATTATCATATACATTGTATAACGTCAATGATGTTTCTGAGTCCAGGCTGGACTGACGACTTACTACCATCCAGGGATCAATCTGAAGAAGATTCATTACCACAGCATCAAGCTGTATGAGCAGCTGGAGGCAGAAACTGGCCAGGTGAGACATTGCAGATGTACTTGTATTTTAGTTATTTCAGTTATAAAAACATAATGTAAATATATATATTTATCACACATAAATAACATTTATAGTTGGAAAATTATTTCTTTGTTGTTCCAATTGTTTTTCTAGCTGTCAATTTTCTGGTTCTATAGGAAACAAAAAAGTTATTTTCATTGCATCACTTTCAGTCAGTCAATAATTCATTCTAAATAACAATGCAGCAGTAATGACGTAGGAGACTCGTTCCAGAAAGTTGGCTGAAGACGCTCCGCCCCTACCCTAATATAGTTTCTCTGCATGGCTTATATACTGCAACCTGATTGGCTTGTACAAATTCTGACACAACAACATTAGTTTTTTTTCCATCAGTTTTTCATTGTTTTTTCCCTGCTTTCTTAAAAAAAAAAGTAAACAAAACTATGGTGCTTTTTTAAAAATTAAATTAAATTAATTAATAATTTTTTTATTTGTCTGAACAAAATTTCTGCAGAAAAGATTAAATCTTAAACACATTTTGGAAGTTCATGCTAAGTTGCAATAACAAATGAACAATGTACATCCTCAGTAAAAAAGAACTAAGCAATTATTTCTAGTAATAAATTAACTGATTGAGTAACGACGATTATGTTTCTTGTCCCAGGTAGTGGGCTTTCATCAGCCAGGGAGTGTGAGGATCGCCTCGACTCCGGCGCGAGTGGATGAGATGAAGTACCAGATGACCCGCACACACTGGCATGCGACGCCACAGTTCTTCATTGCACCCGAGAAAGTCCATGAGCTCTTCCCTTTACTCAACATGGACAAGGTGAAAGAGAACGAAACTCCATACACGGCATGATCACTGAAAAGAGCTTGGGATTTAGGACAAGGTTGGATTAGTGACGCTTGTAAACTTTGAGCAGTTCTACAAAGAGACGACTGTAATATTTTCTGAGAATATATAATTGTGAATAAATCAAATGAAGAACACACAGAACAACACGTACAGCTAAAGCTATTGTGCTTCCAGTCTTCTAGTTAATTGAACCATTACAAGGTTTTTGATGTTTTATTTATTTGTAATTAAAAAAAAAATCCGGTCAGTTTCTAAACTTCTGTGAATCCCTTATTCAAGTGAAAGATTTCATACAGTTTGTAATGCATCATGTCTCGCCGCCGTATCCACATCACAGGCAAAAGCACTATTGTACAGTATAGTATGAGCACTATTACCATTTGAAGATGTAAAGTTATACAGTGTTCAGAAGGGGCGAGTAAGCAATTCTAATCCAATAAACTTTTGTCCAATTTAGCTAATATTTCGTAATATTCCGTTTTTTGTGGTTGTGGGCTAAAACAAAGGTACTATTTGTTCAGAGCCTTTTACTCTGTAAATGGGAAGTGAACAAAGTGTCCCGGATATTCCAGCCAATCAGGAACAGGGGGTGTGTTCATGCTGGGTCATTACAGGGTGTGGTGACGGGATGAAGAGAATAATGGGAAAAGAGGTTCTGTGAATAGTCAAGGTCGAAGAGCTGTGTTCAACAGCAGAGAAACTTTCAAGACTTGCCAGGACGAACTAAAAACACAAGTTTGCTGAAACAACAGGATCATTTTTATTGATTTATAGTTTGAAATGCTATGCTAGCTAATGTTGGCTTAACTTCAAATCACTGAAATGTACATTTAGCCTCCAGGTCTGGCGCTACCCTGTACAGGGTAAGTGCTTTAGAATGAGTGAGTGAACATGTGTTTAGGAGGGTTTTAAAAACTAGTGCTGAAGTTTGCAGATTTTTGTTGTAGAAATCAGCATGTCCTGTTTTACAAATCTTCGTATCTTGATACCAAACTTTTGAGTTATATTACTTGGTATGGGATCACAAAGAAAATTTGTGGTATAGCCTATCCCGACTCTGCATTTCTCTGGAGGGTGTGGCTCAGCAATGGCTCATTTACACAGACACTAAAAAGGATTGTTTTGCATGCCATGCGAAGGCTCGGGTTTGATTCTCACCCAATTCCCAAACCCCAGATACTGGACGCAGTGCTGGTCCGAAGCTCGGATAAAATGAGCTGGTTGCGACCAGGAAGGGCATCAGGCATAAAACCTGTGCCAAGTTGTTGTGCGGATCGGTTGGTTCACCGTGGCGACCCCACGATGGGAGCAGCCCAAAGACCTACAGCATTCCAGCTGGGGCATTAAAACAAACACACCTCTACTGACCTGTTAACGTGTTAAAGAAACGGTAAAATATAAGACCTTTAGTGTCACTGCTTTGGTCATATGAGTATACAGTACATTTGAAGGATTTTTGTGCCACTTTCTGAAATTTTACTACAAGGACATAGCTTTGCATGTTCCTGTACAAGTTCATCTGTACAATCTGAAGATATGAAATAAAAAATGAATTGAAAAAGAAAGATGTTTTATGTGTATGCAGTACAGACCAAAAGTTTGGATACACCTTCTCATTCAGCAAGTTTTTTATTGTGTTCTTTAGCCCAAACGCGTCTCTTCTGCTTGTTGTCTGTCCTTAGCAGTGGTTTCCTAGCAGATATTCTACCATGAAGGCCTGATTCACACAGTCT
Source organism: Clarias magur (assembly GCA_013621035.1). Classification (NCBI taxonomy): domain Eukaryota; kingdom Metazoa; phylum Chordata; class Actinopteri; order Siluriformes; family Clariidae; genus Clarias; species Clarias magur. Next base: position 1,617,540 of record QNUK01000081.1, on the reverse strand, counting down.
CCTCTTAACAGTTGTTCTAGAGATGTGTCTGCTGCTAGAACTCTGTGTGGCATTGCCCTGCTCTCTGATCTGATCCTCCCTGCAGCAGAGGTGACTCTTGGTCTTCCTTTCCTGGGGCGGTCCGCATGTGAACCAGTTTCTTTGTAGCGCTTGATGGTTTTTGTGACTGCACTTGGGGGCACTTTCAAAGTTTTCCCAATTTTTCGGACTGACTGGCCACTCGTTTTTCTTTACTTACTGTAGCTGCTTTTTTCTTGCCATAATACAAATTCAAACTCTTTGAATGAGAAGGTGTGTCCAAACTTTTGGTTTGTACTGTATATCAAATAATTTATTTTGGGCTGTAACCTTGTATCTCTTTATTCATCTGTTCTTCTGTTTCTGTAAGCATCTCTCTCTCTCTCTCTCTTTCTCTCTCATCCTCAGGTCTTAGCAGGTCTCTACACTCCCGGAGATGGACACATCGATCCGTACTCTCTTACCATGGCTCTCGCCGCCGGAGCTCGGATGTACGGTGCCCAGATCTACAGCCCTGCCCCTGTGACTGGTCTCGCCCCTACGCCCGATGGCAGATGGGATGTCCAGACCCCCCATGGCACCATCCGTGCCAACCGCATCGTCAATGCAACAGGTTAGCGCTGCCAATCTGCTTCGACGTTCGGATAAACTCAAGATCGTGTCGAGGAAAGTTAACTGAGTAATCCTTTTGTGGAAAAGTTTAATCTTTCAACTTTTCTCAATTATCTGTTAATTCTGAGACTAGCATTATAATTAAAGGTTAAGTTTGTGTTTATGCACTTAATGTGGCTCCACAAGCATGGTATGTATCGTACCATTCACTAGCCTGAATTTGGCATTTGTGTGACACACTGCTGCTGTTTGCACATTTCCTTCCACCGGTCTTGCCTCTCTCGTGCGCCCTGTTTGGATTAGACTTGCTCTGGATTTGCGTAGCTGAACTGTTTCACACAGACCGGATTGAGGCTTCATGCTGCCGCCTTCCCTGTCAGCCAATCAGGTCTCGCCTGGGAGCCATCCAATAGCAGTGATGCACTCTGTTTATTTTGGCACACTCTCGGTTAGTGAAGCAAGTTCGGGGGAAAAATGTCACCTCTAAATCATGTGAGTGAAATGAATCGGTTATTCTCACTCTCTGTGCGTGAATGCACTTCTTTCTCTTTATCCTCATTAACCTTGTCTTCTGGGCCGTTTCCCTTCACTGTGAAGTTTCGACTCGCCACACGTTCCTCCGACACTCCTTCCTCATTCCTTCGATTTCTAATTTTGTCCCCTGGACATGAAACCTAAAACAAGCGAAAAGCGCATGGCTAAGTTGTGTGACTCGCTGAACGTCAAAGGTCAGGGTCTCCGTTAAGGTTCTGCTAGAGATCCTATTCACCTTCTACACAGCCAATTCTATTCTACTGTTCTTTTAAATGTAAGATACTTCAAGTTGAAATTGTACTTGGCTCAGCTGAAACTACAAGGTTGTATTTAGGGCTTCTGCTCCTGTAATGTTTTTTTTCCTTCTTGAGTGTGTGCGCGCGAGTGTGCGCGCGAGTGTGCGCGCGAAACTAAACAACCTTAACCTTTTCCACCCCTTTTCCAGAAAAGTTTACAGAAACATTTCCCTTATTTTGTCCCTTGTATACTGACTCATGTACTAAAACTCTCACTGACTGATTTACTGAAGTGTTCATGTAGCTTCTTATTAACCACCTGACATACTGACTTGCTCACTCACTAACAGTCTGAAATTATCAAAAGTGTGTTTTTACATTTTTTTTTTATTATTTGATGCACATTTAATGTTAACTGATTATCTAATTTTCCTGCTTTAAATACACCGAAGGCAACACATTAAACCAGTTTTTCCCTTTAAAGTGTGCCTTCTTACGCTTTATAAGAAATATTTATTCGTACAGGCAGTTGTAGCCGGTTGCATCTGGTGTCTCTGAGTGCCAACTTTGATGTGAAAACACACAACCTACACACCTCCAGTAGTTCTACAAATGAACCACAGAGAGATGGGGGGGAGGGATATTTAAGGTCACTGTAGAACATTACATAACCAGAGATAATCGTTTGGCACAAGGAACAAATGTGTGTGTATGTGCGTGTGTGTATGTGCGTGTGTGTATGTGCGTGTGTGTATGTGCGTGCGTGTGTTTTAAACCCCTAGAGTTACCCCTAGTAACCCCTAGTGAACTGTTCTCGTGGCAGTTTAAAGCTTAACCTCAGCCTTATATGCTGCTGCTTTATGAAACATTTCTTGGACATTTTTTTGTTTGTTTTGTTTTACATTGTGCACACTGCAGACCACTGTCTGGTTTATAATTTTAAGTTTCAAAGGTACTGTACATATTTATTTGTCCCCACATTGGTTTAGCATTATGTCTCGGCCGTAGCTAAAACCTGATCCAGTTTATAGTATTTAGTTTTGAAGGTAGAATGACAATCTTGTAAATATTAGACTAAAAACTAGCCCTACTGTATCGGAGCAAAAAATATTCATGCTAAACCTATATTTCATCTGATGTTGTTTATAATGATCTCATTGGTCTCCAGGTTTCTGGGCACGGGAACTGGGCCAACTGGTTGGTCTGGAGCATCCCACCGTTCCTGTCCATCACCAGTACGTGGTGACTGCGACGATTCCAGAGGTTAGGACCCTGAAGCAGGAGCTCCCCGTGATCCGGGACTTGGAGGGTTCATACTACTTGCGTCAGGAGAGAGACGGGTTGCTCTTTGGCCCTTATGAAAAAGAGGAGAAGATGGTGCTGCAGGACTCGTGGGTCCGAGATGGAGTCCCTCCAGGTACCAAGTACCACCCCTAACCCCCCTAACCCCCCTAACCCCCCCAACCCCCCCCCCCCCTCCCCTCCTTATAGGAGGGTTTGTTCTGACGCCTGTAAAGGTTTTGGTTATTACGCTGTTCTTGAACAGAGAATTCCGTTTATAAACCTCTAACTAGGTTTTGGTAAGGAGCTGTTTGAATCGGACCTGGACCGCATCATGGAGCATGTGGAAAAGGCCATGGAGATGGTTCCTGTCCTTAAACATGCCGACATCATTAACATCGTGTCCGGACCGATCACGTACACCCCGGACCTGCTGCCCATGGTGGGGCCACATCAGGGACTCCGCAACTACTGGACCGCCATCGGCTTTGGGTAAAAACACGCTGCGTGTCGTCGTGTGGCGTTCAGCGCTGTCGAATACTTGACACTGATTGATTACAAGGTGGACTGTTTTCACAGGTGGATACTTAATGTCTGGGCTGTACGATTTGATAAAAAAAATTATTTTGAGACGTATTGCAATTTAAACAACGATATGAATAACTATTAAATGCACTGTTTTATGTTTAAATGTGTTTATATAGGCTAACAGAAAATAATTGGATAAATGATCTCATTAAGAGGATGTTTGCCAATATTTATTTATACACTCAAAATTATTTTAAAATGTACAATTAAATATACAAATTATTCACTCTAGATAAATTCCTGGTATATACTGTAGGTATATATCAGTACCTATAATAAATGTAATCTAGAGTTAATGGCATTACTGTGAATGCAGTGAACTGTGGAGCACTACTCAACATTATACTGTATATATTTATAGACGAGGTGGAGTCAAAAATGATCCGCACTCTGGATGTAAAGTTTCCTATTAACTTTTAGAAAAGAGAATTTCCTTGCTTTTCAATACACATGACATCTGTCAACAAGCATTCGTATTCCCATTGAAAAATGCTTTATGCAGAGTGTCCAAGTGTATGCATCGTCATGCGAGATCATGACGCCCTCGGTCTTCTGTGTTTAATTTAAAATTAAGACTTCGCCTCTTCAATAAGCATCTCACTGTAACGAGCACTGTTGATTGTTGAACTTTTTTCCTGATAATGTTCCAATACTTCTGGCCATTGAGAATCCTAGAAAACTGGAAGCATTGATGAATTCTCCAGCTGATGAACTTTTTCTCGGTCTGTGATTGAGGATGCTCCCGTTCCATACTCTGCCGCTTACTCTCAGGCTCGTAGTGATAAATCCGTGTCCCGTCACCAGTAACGATTCTCTTTAAGAAACTTTCACCTTCCTCATTCTGTTTACGCTCTTCCGTAAGTTTCGGGACAAGGTACACCATCAGACCGCAAAAAATACGTCACTGAATGCTGCTCCTTTTTCATGGCAAATCACAAGTGGGTCGTCCATTCAGTTACAAATGAACTGATGGAACATCACATCTGCACAGCAGTGACTGGGGAGACAAATGAACTGATGGGAGCCTCGAACAGAAAACGCTGATGAAACAGGACTGGAGTGCGGATCATTTTTTGACTCACGCTTGAACTGTATGTGTCATGTGGTGAAAGCAGCATTTAGGAACCAAGTGTTGGTGCTTGTAACAGTCAAGATTTTTGTGCCATAAGAAAGACCGAATATTCCAATTCTTCTCAATTATAAGCTGCATTTTATTTTTATTGTCTTCTAGAAAGAGACGAAAGAGTGTGGGTTTGTTAGTGTTAATGCTTTAAACTTTCTTTAAACTGTCTTTCAGAACATTAAATGCAAATGTAGCTATAAATACATACAGTAAGTGGCAACTAAAAAATGTAAACATTTGACAAATCACCAAATATTCGGTCACATGAGGAATAAAACCCTTTGGGACATTGTTATAAAAAATAATCCACTTTAAGGTCACACATAATCCCTGCAACTTTTACAAAGCATATAATTGTTTTTGTTTTTTTTAATAACCATGATGTGATTTAGGTATGGCATCATTCATGCGGGTGGAGTTGGAAAGTTCCTCAGTGACTGGATCATAAAGGGTGAGCCTGCTTATGATCTGATCGAATGCGACCCGAACCGGTACGGCAAGTGGACCACCGTGCCGTACTTGTGTGCCAAGGCCAGGGAGTCATATGGCTTTAACAACGTGGGTAGGTTCACGTTAAAAGAAACAATCACAAGGACAATCTGAACACGACAACGTGTCATGCACAACTGATAACACCATGGCTTTATGATATTGAGGTGGTGTAATGGATTTGTCCCTCTCTCTCTCTCTCTCTCAGTGGGTTACCCCAAAGAGGAGCGCTTTGCTGGGCGCCCCACTAGCAGAGTCAGTGGGCTCTATGAGCAGCTCAAGGATAAATGCTCCATGGGCTTCCATGCAGGCTGGGAGCAGCCGCATTACTTCTACAAGCCTGGCGATGACGTGGGCTACAGGTATACATAACCTGTAACATTCAGCCTTAAACACTACAGCAAAGGCCTCATGCTTGGTCGCTTTATTAATTAGTACAGAGTTCTTTATTATACGAGATAAGTACTGTCTGTTTCTGAAATGCCTTCTTTCCTGCACAGACCAAGTTTCAGAAGAACAAACTGGCACGGACCGGTCGGCCGAGAGTGCAAGCTCGTTATGGAGAAAGTGGGCGTGATTGACCTTTCACCATTCGGCAAGTTCATGGTCAAAGGAAAGGACGCGCACAGACTGCTGGACCGACTGTTTGCCAACACCATGCCGAAGGTCAGAGGCAGAAAATTCACTCAAATAAACAAGATCAGTATATTTCTTTTTTTTTTTTTTGAGAAAAAACTGAGATACTGACGAGGGAACTAATTTGCTGAGACCCCCACTTTTCAGCATGAAAAGATGCATTGCATGGTGTAACTGTAGACTGGGATAATATTATTTTATTTTTTTTCTTTGAAAAATATGTGTTGATTTTGCAGGTGGGCTTGACTAACATCAGTCACATGCTGACACCGAGGGGGCGTGTCTACGCTGAGGTCACCATTTCTCAGGTCGCACCTGGAGAGTTCTTGCTCATCACGGGCTCAGGGTCTGAATTGCACGACCTGAGGTTGGTCTCTCGTCAGCCATTTCTACTCTCAGATCTACAATAGTACAATACAGTGGAACCTTGGATTACGAGCATAATTCATTCTGGAAGCAGGCTCATATTCCAAAACACTCCAAAATCAAAGCAAATTTTCCCATAAGAAATAGTGGAAACTCAAATTATTTGTTCCACAGCCCAAAAAAATAAATACCTAAAAAATAATGCACTTTACCTTTTGAAAAGAATCTCAACAGAGCAGTGTTTCTGTGTAGAGCAGAGAGAGAGTGTGTGTGTGTCTGTCTGTCTGTCTGTCTGTCTGTCTGTGTGTGAAGCACATGTGTGTGATACAGGGAAGGAGCAAATGGATCTTTAACGTCTAATGAGGCTTTTTCTTTACACACGCGCACACATGTGTTCTAATTAACAGTACATGCGCGCTATACACACACACACACTTACAAATACAAAATAAAAGATGTTTTACGCACACACACATGGTCACAGTGTTATAGTAAACAGTACACACTGATGTTGATTATACCAGTTAAATTATATTTAATTAACAGACAATTAGGCAGCACGGTCCCTCCTGGTTCCTCTCACAGCCCAAAAACATGCAGATTAGGTTAATTGGCGTTCTCAAATTGCCCGTAGATTGTAAATGTGTGTATGTGCGTGTGCCCTGGTACAATAGAGGCTCCATGCCCACTGCGGCCCTGTACATAGGATAAAGCGGTATAGATGCTGAGCGAGTAAGTGAGTGTAACAAACATGTAGTCTATCTAAAATGACTTCAGTAAGAGGCAGGATACAAAAGAGGAGTTTACAATTCTCGCTCTCTAGCAGTCCCAGGAATGGAGCTCACACCCTTTAGGTTATTAGCAGGATCCTATTTTTAACCCCATATTATTAGGTATGATATTCAATTGCGCAAAAGATAGTGATGGAGACAAATGTGCATTGGTGCAAGAATTGCCACACTTCCAACGTTTGCTATCCTATAGATGACCCTGTGGTCAATATGGTCAAATCTGTAAACCTGATAATATCCTCTGGGTCAAAGTGACTTTTTTTTTTTTTTTATCACTCTGGGGTTAATCAGATCTCTCAGTAGGCTGAAAGATGGATGAACATAAAAAGGTCTTCATTCAGAAATGGCACATCAGTAAAGCAAGCAAGTAAGAAAGGTAGGTTTCGTGAGGGAGTGCACAGTACAACCTCGGACCTGATTTAATAACACCATAGAAATGTACGGCATAACGTACGGCATTCTTTAGTTATGCACTATAAAAACTTTAAACAGATGTTACAGGCAACAGGACTTCCAGAGTACTTAGCATTATCACCCGCTTACAGGAATACTAACCATATTCATGCATAAAGAAGATTTAAACTTGATGTAAAATAAGTCAAAATAATTATTAATTTCCTGTTAATGGAACTTGAACTGTTGTGGGACTCTTGAAGGTTTTGTAATACTTTGCAGTTTCTTGCTACACATTTGCAGCCCACGCACACATTCCGGCCCTCATTATGCTTGGATGAACCTATCTTTTCCCAAGACTTCATATTGGTGGTTATAAAAAGTCATTGTTTCACAGTGAGACTGTTTCAGACCTCAATAGTGTAAAACTCGGCTTTACTCAAGTCAGAAAACCATGCGCTCCAAATCCAAAACCATGTGTTCCATTCACTAGTATGCTTATGCTTATGCTGCCCTCTTGTGGTACCATTCATTCATTTTTTTTGTTGTTGTCATAATTCAGTGATGTAAGGCATTTAAAAAACATGGCATAAGCAGTTGTGGCTATTGGGTTTAATGAATTATTTGTTAGCACACTTTTCATAAATAATTCTATAGCTAATATTATCCAGCATAAACCAACTGGCTTGCTAACAAAAAGGAACACTGTTAGCAAATTAAGATTATAGTTGATTATTTTCCTACAACAGCATGTTATGAAGTGTTTATTATTATTATTATTATTATTATTATTATTATTATTATTATTATTATTATTATTATAACAACAATGTTTTGTTTGGTACACTTTCCTAATGAATTAAGTTGACCAAATCCTTCCCCCAGATGGATAGAGAGAGAAGCAGCGGATGGCGACTATGAGGTGGACATCACCAACGTGACTGATGACATTGGTGTGTTAGGAGTGGCCGGCCCGAACTCTCGCAAAGTCCTGCAGAAACTCACCAGTGAAGACCTGAGTGACGCCGCCTTTAAATTCCTCCACTGCAAAACCATTCATCTGGCTGGAGTCCCGCTGCGGGCCATACGGATATCATACACGGGTATAGGAATGGGGAATTCTGTCTCACAGGGCAACCGTAATCACACAAGCATGTTTCTGTTAGTTTTGGTAAATGCATAATCTTGTTAAATTTTATTTCTCACTTACATTTATTTAAATTATAGTCATTATGAAATTGGCTTTCCCCTCCCCCATATACTACGTACAGTACATGTAAGACATGACATGTTGGGGTCAAGTCCAAGGCCCAAGTTGGTTGAAAGTAAAAGTTTCTTACTTTAAAATAAATTTCTATTCAAATTTAGGGTTGCAAATTTTAAATGTTTTTTTTTTTTATCGATCATTAAACACATTAATACTTGATTAGTCGCTAATAATTATGTTGTTCTTGTGGCAGAATCCAAGCATATTAATTACTAGCTATGCCTGCGACTTTGTTTGCATTAAATTTATTTGCACACTCGTAAGCGCGTTTTAAAAAATGTACAGCACCATCTGTTTACCTTTGAACTAAACTAAAAAAAATGTTTACATTACCGAGAAGTGCGTGGAATGAAGGTGTGAGATTGCGTTTATTAAGTAGATTTCAGTTGCACACTCATAAGCGCGTATTAAATAATGTACAGCGGCATCTGTTGAATTTTTAAATGAACTAATGATTTTTTTCCCCCCAAGGTTCATTTATTTATTTATTTATTAATTATTTTTGCTATAAGGGATTTTTCCATAAAAATCTTAAAGTAGCATATCTTCTGTTCCCGTGGGCCGATTGCGATGAAACAGCCTATATTTTAACTCAAGCTTGGCCAAATATACCTGTGAAAACTCCATTCAAATTCCTCCAATAGATTATATGTGATGCGTGCACAAATGAACAGACAGACAAAAAAACCCATCTTGATGTGTTCTATTACTAATCTTACATCCCGCATCCATTTATTCTCCGCAAATATCTTCAATGTACAGACACACCAACTTTATGCTTTTATTATATGGTTAGACATCGGCCAAAAGAAAAAAAAAAAAAGAAGGCTATATTAAATAAGTGCACCCTCTTGTGGTGTACAAGTTAAAAGAAATGTGAGCTGCTCATAAATATTATGCAAAAACAAATTTTTCTGTTTTAATCTGTTAACTTCTTAATGGCAGCTATCCAATAAATGATTAAACATTAACAACCATATTTAAATTATCAAACATACAGTATCTTCTGGCTTTCTACTATAATTCAGCTTTCTGCTGGGTTTAGGTAGGGGAATGAGGATAGCCTGCATAAAAAGGAAAAGAAATCATGTATTCCAGGATAATTGCCATACATGTACGGAGTAAACATTTGCTTGTGTGTTTGTTAAGGGGAGCTGGGTTGGGAGCTGTATGTGGACATGCCAAAGCTGGCAGAAGTGTACCAGGCCATCATGGAGGCTGGAAAAGACGAGGGCATTGATAACTTCGGCACTTACGCCATGGCATCTCTCAGGCTTGAAAAGGGCTTCCGAGGCTGGGGAGCTGAGGTCACTCTAGCGCGCGTACACACGCACACATATATACACATGGTGTATACTGTGGGGTTGAAGATAAAACAAAAGCCTAGCAAACTGGGAAAATTAAGTCAATAAATTGACCACCTTTTACTGTACATGTGTGTAGATGAACTGTGACACAAATCCTCTCGAGGCTGGTCTGGATTTCTTCATTAAACTCAACAAGGTATCTATCATTTTAAATTGTTTTGTCTAATTATAGAAAATGTGTTAACAAAAAATTCAGGTGGTTAAAGCGTTAATCATTGCTGTGTGTCTGACAGTCTGTAGATTTCATTGGAAAGAAGGCACTAAAGGAAATCAAGGACCAGGGACTAATGAGGAAGTTGGCGTATCTCACCGTGGATACAGATAACATCGATCCGGAGGGCAATGAGACCATATGGCACAATGGAAAGGTAAACTACAGCGGGGATTTCAGATGATTTCAGAGTATGTTAGAGGGGAATATTTGTGAAAAGTTCATTAAAGGATTAAGAGCATATTTGTCCACAAGTATTTGCTTGTTATAAAGGATCAGACTCCTGGACACTGCTTTGCCTTCCTTAACTCAACTATACTCACTCTTTTTATTCAATATAACATTTAATTGATGTAAGATGTTTAATCATGTTGCTTGTATTTTTTGGAAGACACTGCACGTTGTCCTGCTAATGTACCTTACAAGTAACAGGAGCTTGGTATCATTTATAGCTCCATGATGTATCTACTGCAACTTCTTAAAAAAAAAAAAAACATCTTAATTAATAAGTTAATTCTCTTGTGTGCTCCTAGGTGGTTGGGAACACGACCTCAGGAGCATACAGCTACTCGATTCAGCAGAGCCTGGCGTTTGGTTACCTCCCTGTTGAATTGACTGCTGTTGGCCAGAAGGTGGAGGTGGAGCTCCTGGGCAGGAAGTACCCAGCCACAGTGGTTCAGGAGCCCCTGGTGCACACCGAACCAACTCGAACACGTCTGCAGAAGAAAAAGAGTGCAGTATGAAGTGTGAACACTCAATTGGGGAAACCTGTCCTCAGCATTGTAACCAAAGATTTAAAATCATTATTTTTAGTCAGGGTACTGAATCATGCAGTTGCATTTCAGAACCTAAACATGGCTCATAAAAACTAAAACCTGAACATGGCTAACACATACCTGTGAAATAAAAATAGAAAGATGAAGTTTCTTGGATTTTTTTAAAAAAAAGAAAAAAGGTAAAATGTTTGTGTGCCATTGAAGTTGGCTTTTATAAAACTCAAGGAGTCAAATTTTCTTTGTCCAAAAAGGAAATGGTTGGACAAAGTGATAACCTTTAGAAACCACTCACAAACTAAATCAGGGAAAGGACAAAATACTGTAGAAACACATTATAGTAAAACGTAAAGGTTTGAAGATTGCAGCATATTATTGCCTTCATCTCATTAACGATTTTACGTTGTATGTTGGAGTTGTTTTCAATTTTTCTTTTTCTTTTTTTTTTTTTGAAGCAGAGTCAGTATTAGTGTTTTTGTTGTTTACATAAAAAATTTGTCTAACCTCATCAAAGGAATACTTTGTTTTTAATTCAGTGTCGAGTACAATTTGGCAGATTAAATTCTGCCCTCTTAAACATCTCTGAAGTATTAAAAGCTGAACTTGTTTTTTTGTGCCTATAACAAACTGACCTCAGTCTTTTTAACCGTCAATGAAGGGAACCATTATCACCAGTCTGACTGATTTCTTACTTAAAAAAATAAACTCATTACTGAACTTTCCTGTATTCATGTCTCTGTGTACTATATATACACTCCATGATTATTTTCTTATATGCTCAATAATTCTTTTCTGTTCCATTGATTTGGTCTGTCTCAACAATTAATATAAAATCAGAGCGTTGCTTTTTCTGTACTTATGAGTTAAATCCTAAGCTTGGTGTAAACACCTTAATCGGAAGGTGAGATCTCAATCCGACTTTGCTTAATACAGGTTTGGATGAGAACCAATTGGTGTAATGATCCTATCACTCAAACCACTTGTGGAGTTGGTCTGGAAGCATGTGACCAAAATACAGTGGCTTTGTAGTGAGATTAGAAACTTTCCCTAATGCATCATTAACATCACATTAACCAGGGTTGTGGTTTTATTGTGGAGTTGAGATGCTTTTTAGTTGTTGCACCAGGTGTTAATTGTTGATTAAGAAACCCTGATGATCTTTTTAGCTGTTCTCACAATCCCTTGTAAGAGACTCTGCAGTACCCGCACTACATGGTCAGGATGCACACTATTGTCCCTCTGTAGAAGGTTGTAAGGATGGCAGGTGGAGTTTGGCACTTTTCAGCCCCTGCAAAAATTAGCAGCCTTGCTGGGCCTTCTTGGATAGACGTGTTGTCCAGTGGAGATGGTTGTCATGAATCTCTTCAAAAAAATTCAAAAAGGAACCAACTGATTAACTTTTTATGTTGTTTGTGACAGGACAGTTCCATAACATATGGATTAGATTACGAATGGATAAGAATTAAGTTTTTAGCAATGGGATGATTGATATATAGAAAAAAGCTCTTGGTACGATCCTGAGACAAAGCAACAGTCTGCACTGTGGAAGAGCCCATGTCTCATCTCCACGACTGAGAAAATCATACTCTCATCATCTTTTTCGACATTCGTATGTGTGAGTATATACAGTATATACATTTAATATATGATTCAGGTGTTGTTAGCAGTTACCTAAATGCAGCTAGCTTAATGAGCAAGTGTAATACACATGTCTGTTTATTTATACAATACGTATATACAGTATATACATTTGTTTTGAAAATGTCCAAGAAAGTCAAAATAACAGCGCTGATAATAAAAAAAAATCTCTCCTCCTTGCCGTTGGTATTGTAGAATCGACTCCCGAAAGAATCCGTTCTCTAATCACTGGAAACTGCGAATCGATTCTTAAAAGAATCGGTTCAATGATATCAGGCATTTGAAACAAAGAGTCGACTCCCAAAGCCTTGAAATTGATCCGATTCATTTTTTTCCCCCGACAGACGATGTAAGCGATGAAAATAACGACGTTCTGCTTAAATTCACTGAGCGACGGAGACCTTTAATTTTATGGACACAAAAACATCATCAGTCTGACAGGATTTCTCTTTGGAAAGTGAAAGAAATTTAAATTAAAATCCACAGAAAAACAGGTGTGTAACTGAACGTCATTTAAACTAACGAGACGTTTATCGCGAAGTGACGCAGTTTAAATCCCCGCTGAAGGTTTCTGTGCGGCAAAGAAGCTGTGTGACAACTATCCGAGTCAGTTCTAATAGTTTATTACAATTTAAGAATATTACACAGTTTATTTTTAACAACGGGAATTAACTTGAAACCTTCTGAAAGGAAACGGGTGACAAGACAAGACTTTCAGTTTATACATTTCTTAACTGAAATCTGATTAAAAGATCACATAAACTACTCGTTAAGTAAACAGAGTCTCCGTTATGAACAAGTTGGAAGGAGTCTCCAGTGCCAGAACTGTGATACGGTCAGAGAGGAATATGCGATTTTTAAGTTTTCTGACAAGAAATTTTTTTCTCTTCGCAATTTCTTGTGCAACAGTAAGTATAATATACGAATAAACTGTAAAACTTTTTCGATGGTAACAGGCACTTCACTTTAGCAAATTACTCTGCCAATCATTTCCTATAACAACAAAGATTCCAATTAAATAATGAATTTTGTTTTAGTGTGATTTCAGATGACAAAAATAGTGTTTTATAGCGTTTTGATACAAATTTTGTGTCAACATTACGTGTTTTGTTCCCAAAGGGCCAGTATTTATCATGCAGTTTCAGGAAACAACTTGAGAAATTGTATAAAACTTATGAACCTTTGTCCATTGTCAAAAATTGAACTTTTTTTTTTTAAATAATGCATTTACATACAATTTTTCGACATAAAATAATAAAAGAACAACTTTTGTCACGTTGCAAAGAAAGCTGTAAAAATTTTGGAAAAAAATTGCTATTACCAACAGTTATTAACATTTTTGGCTTATATTTAACCTCAATAAATAACAACAATATATAACAATATACAGTCGTGGCCAAAAGAGCATAAATATTGAATTACATTTAATTATTTATGAATTAAGAATTATGTAAATATTGGAAATTGGAAAAGTTGCTGCTTAAGTTTTTATAATATTTGCATAATTTACATATACTCCAGAATGTTATGAAGAGTGATCAGATGAATTGCATAGTCATTCTTTGCCATGAAAATGAACTTAATCCCGAAAAAAACTTTCCACTGCATTTCATTGCTGTCATTAAAGGACCTGCTGAGATCATTTCAGTAATCGTCTTGTTAACTCAGGTGAGAATGTTGACGAGCACAAGGCTGGAGATCATTATGTCAGGCTGATTGGGTTAGAATGGCAGACTTGACATGTTAAAAGAAGGGTGATGCTTGAAATCATTGTTCTTTCAGTGTTAACCATGGTGACCTGCAAAGAAACGCGTGCAGCCATCATTGCTTTGCATAAAAAAGAATATTGTAGCTACTAAGATTGCACCTAAATCAACAATTTATAGGATCATCAAGAACTTCAAGGAAAGAGGTTCAATTCTTGTTAAGATGGCTTCAGGGCGTCCAAGAAAGTCCAGCAAGTGCCAGGATCGTCTCCTAAAGAGGATTCAGCTGCGGGTTTGGAGTGCCACCAGTGCAGAGCTTGCTCAGGAATGGCAGCAGGCAGGTGTGAGCGCATCTGCACGCACACAGTGAGGCGAAGACTTTTGGAAGATGGCCTGGTGTCAAGAAGGGCAGCAAAGAAGCCACTTCTCTCCAAAAAAACATCAGGGACAGATTGATCTTCTGCAAAAAGTATGGCAAATGGACTGCTGAGGACTGGGGCAAAGTCATATTATCAAATGAAGCCTCTTTCAAGATTGTTTGGGGCATCTGGAAAACGGCTTGTCCAGAGAAGAAAAGGTGAGCGCTACCATCAGTCCTGTGTCATGCTAACAGTAAAGCATCCTGAGACCATTCATGTGTGGGGTTGCTTCTCATCCAAGGGAGTGGGCTCACTCACAATTTTGCCCCAAAACACAGCCATGAATAAAGAATGGTACCAAAACACCCTCCAACAGCAACTTCTTCCAACAATCCAACAACAGTTTTGTGAACAATGCATTTTCTAGCACGATGGAGCACCGTGCCATAAGGCAAAAGTGATAACTAAGTGGCTCGGGGACCAAAACATTGAAATTTTGGGTCCATGGCCTGGAAACTCCACAGATCTTAATCCCATTGAGAACATGTGGTCAATCCTCAAGAGGCGGGTGGACAAACAAAATCCCACTAATTCTGACAAACTCCAAGAAGTGATTATGAAAGAATGGGTTGCTCTCAGTCAGGATTTGGCCCAGAAGTTGTTTGAGAGCAGCCCAGTCGAATTGCAGAGGTCCTGAAAAAGAAGGGCCAACACTGCAAATACTGACTCTTTGGATAAATGTCATGTAATTGTCAATAAAAGCCTTTGAAACGTATGAAGTGCTTGTAATTATATTTCAGTACATCACAGAAACAACTGAAACAAAGATCTAAAAGCAGTTTAGCAGCAAACTTTGTGAAAACGAATATTTGTGTCATTCTCAAAACATTTGGCCACGACTGTACAACAATCACAATAAATGTATAATAATTTTCATTATTTGAATTGTTGTTTTAAAATTAAGTATTTATTGTGTTTAAACAATTTTTATGATATGAAAAATTCCTCCAAAATAAATGTATAAAATTCTTTTAATCTATGCTAAGGTGTACTTAGTCACGATTAGGGCTCATTATGATATTTGAGCCAGAAACATGGCTGCAGATTTTAAAAAGAAAGACACAAGCAGAAATTTTCAAAGAAGGATTTGATTCCAAGAATATGGCCGGGCCATCAGGGAAGGAAAAATCCCATAAATGTGATAACCTGGTGATGCAGTACATTCAGATCATCAGCTGACTTAATTTTATTACCACATAACGTCTTTGAGTCTAGACCTGAGCGACTGGAGCATCTCCAGACCATAACCCCGCCTACAGAGGCTTGTACAATGGACACTATGCATCATGGATTGCTCCATGCGCTTCCCTTCTTACCCTGACACACCCATCACTCTGCAATAGGGTCTCATGGACTCATCCGGTCACATGACCTTTTTCCATCACTCCAAAGTCCAATCTTTATATCAATCTAATCCTTATATCAATCTAATCTTTATATCAATCTAATCTTTTTATCCTTCTAAACTTCTTTCCTCATTACTCTCACTACCAAGTGGTTTTCTTATGGACACACAGCTGTTTAGTCCCAATCACACTGTGTATGTGTGGAAATCCTCTTACTTTCACTATCTGTGAAAGTGCTGTGGCTATGGTGGCTATGGTTTCTACTGGCTATTTTTTAAATGTAACTTCACCAAGCATTTACGTGTTCTTAGAATTAGAATATTTTAATGATGCATTGGGCAGCTCTTAACCCAGTTCTAGTCATTTTAATTATCCTTAGTTGTTTTCTTTGCTTGATGCAGGACAATAATTTGACCTTTCTGAAGTGGCGACTTTTTATGCGGACAGGCAGTGTATAAATACGTGTTGTAAAAAAATCTATTCTGAATACAAATCCAGAACGCCGTACAATATAGACGGGGATTATCAGAAATCCAGAATGCAGACGTCTGAACAATGTTTAGTGTCCTCACGCTGGTCGGCGTCTCTGTAACAGCATGCCCCTGTGTGTTATTCCTTCCATATGACTCATCCTTCATAAAAATGCAGCCTGGGTGTGCAGTCATGCAGCTCTTTAATAACATGATAATACAGCTGTAATCCTTTGTTATCTTGTATAATTTATGTGCATAATATAGTTGCAGCCAGTCGTTGGGGAAAAAACGAAGCCAGTGTTTGGTAAAGAGCGAGGTTGAAAGGGAAAGCCCTTAGCTTCCTCTCATCTCTTTCTACCTCTGTCTCTCCCTCAATTTCCTGCACTTTAATGAGTTGGTGTAGGAGTGGACCCAGCACACTTACTGTAAGTCACGACTATGGAGATCGCGCGCACACACACACACACACACACACACACACACTGTTTTCATTCACTCCATCTCTTCATCGTTCTCTCTTTCTCTCTCCAAAATAATCTTACGTAAGAAAGAAATTTATAATAATGGCATGACTGGTCCAATTTTTTTAAAAGCACAATAAAGAATGCTTGCCAACATGCTTCAGTCACTGTTTATCGGTTTATGGTTTATGATTCCACATTTATTGTGGAACACTGTAAAACAATGTAGTTCTTGTTAGCGGTTCTGGCAAATGGTTTTATTTCGTGCATGGAAAATGCCAGCACTGGAGACTCCGTCTTGAACAGCAACAGTTATTATCATTACCATAAAAACGCTGAACCGTATCATATGTTTCTGTTGCAGATTTGTCAGGTTTCATGCAGAATTTCACTTGCTGCTCATGATGAAATAGCAGACGTGACCAGAATAGCCCCGGTTGCACACAGGACGATGTCTTTTGGCACACTGACTTATGAAGGTCGGTGCTCCCTGTGACTGTGTGTGCAGCCTTGTGTTGCCATCTGTTGGTGTGTTATAAAACAAGTCTCAAAACTTTCTGATTCCACGTCGTAGATATATAGATTTATTCATTTATTTTAATAATCCTAAAGGGAAATTGTTATGTTACAGCAGTGGGTACACAGTTTATGCCACAACATACTGTTCAAGCAACCAGGTGATGAAGAATATTAAGGCTAGTTTAAAAAAATCGCAATGAGAAAAAGGGTAAAATTACAGTATTGAAAAGTAAATTCATAAAAAAAAACCTATGATGCACTCTTTACAATAGTGCAGTCAGATAGGAATAAGCCTTACCAAGGTAAAAGGTTGCAAATAATAATAAGAAATACAGGCACAGCTCCTGATCAACATTTACTGACCAATCAGAATTGAACTACATCCAATGTTTATGGTAATATGATATACAGTATGAAGCAGAACCTGCACAGAACCTGAGCACTGAATGTTATGTGCTTCAGTAATTCGACTGCGCAGTATTGAGCTCTTTTTGTCATCCAATTGTGTGAGTGCTAATAGGAAACAGTGTGTGAGTAAAAAATATGTGGGTAAATATCACCTATCGGGACCTGGCTGAAGTATTTTGTAAGCGACGCGCCACCCACCTGCCTCCTCATCGCCCTTACGACCTGGCAATCGACCTTCAGCCTGGTTCCATCCCTCCTCGCGGCCGTCTCTACTCACTCACCACCACCGAGATGCAGGCGATGGAGGAATATATTTCCAACGCCCTCCACCAAGGTACCATCCGGCCCTCCTCTTCGTCTGCCGCCGCGGGGTTCTTCTTTGTGAAGAAGGGGGATGGTGATTTACGCCGACTATCGGGGGCTTAACAACATCACAGTCAAGAATCGTCATCCACTGCCTCTTACCAACTCTGCCCTGGACGCCCTCTTTGGTGCCACCATTTTCACAAAGTTGGACCTCCGGAGCGCCTACAACTTGGTGCGCATCAGAGAGGGTGATGAGTGGAAGATGGCCTTCATCACACCTACTGGACATTATGAGAGCCTGGTCATTCCATTTGGACTTTGCAACGCACCTGCAGTTTTTCAACAGTTTATTAATGACGTCCTGAGAGACATGCTAGGTCGATGGGGCTTCGTCTACCTGGATGATATTCTCATCTACTCCCGCTCCGTCAACGAACACATCCAGCATGTCAGAACGGTACTTAAGAGATTGCTCGCCCATCAATTGTACTGTAAGTTGGAGAAGTGCGCGTTCCTGGGTTTTGTCATCTCGCCCCAGGGTGTGGCCATGGACCCACTGAAGCTAGAAGTTGTGCGTCATTGGCCCCTACCCAAGACACTTAAGCAACTTCAAAGGTTTCTCGGGTTTGCAAATTTTTATCGTCGCTTTATCCGGGCCTACAGTACAGTTGCAGCTCCCTTAACCGACCTGACTCGACCATCTTCTCATCACTTTCACCTTAACTCTGCTGCCATCTCTGCATTTCATGAACTCTGCCAACGATTCACCACTGCTCCGATTCTCCTTCACCCCGACGCCACCAAACCATTCGTTGTGGAGGTGGACTCTTCGGATGTGGGCGCCGGGGTGGTTCTCCCAGCGAGGTCCAGATCAGAAGCTACACCCTTGTAGCTTCTTCTCCAAAAACTTTGATCCCACTCAGCAGCGATACGGAGTAGGGGACCGCGAGCTGCTGGCCATAAAGTGGGCTTTGGAGGAATGGCGACACTGGCTCCAGGGCGCCGGAGAGCCGTTCATCGTCTGCACCGATCACCAAAATCTAATCACTATCCGGAGTTTGAAACAGCTTAATCCAAGACAGGCGCGGTGGGCACTGTTCTTTGAACAATATAATTTCCATCTGTCTTACCGTCCAGGGTCGAAGAACACTAAGGCCGATGCCCTCTCCCGACAACATGAGGAAGACGCCCCCCTGGGTGGAGCCCGCGCCTGTTCCCCTACCATCCAAAATCATCGCACCACTCTGTTGGGATTTGGAGATGAGGGTCCGCCAGGCACAGGCCACGGAGACCGAACAAGCAGGTGTGCCTCCTGGACGACTCTACGTCCCCCACGCCCTAAGAAGCGAGGTCCTCCAGTGGGGGCCACTCCACTCCACTCCGTTATCCGGCCACCCGGGGCGCACTCAAACATTCATACAGCGCGCCTTATGGTGGCCCACAATGACGAAGTACATCAAAGAGTTCGTCCAGGCGTGCCCAGTGTGCGCCAGGGCAAAGAACACCAACCAACCAACAGCCGGGGAGCTCCAACCACTCCCCGTCCCCTGTCGACCCTGAACGCACATTGCCCTTGACTTCATCACGGGCCTGCCGGTCGCTGGGAGATAAAACACAATTCTGACCATCGTAGATCGGTTCTCCAAAGCTGTGCATCTTTTGGCCCTCCCCGGACTCCCGTCAGCTACAAGGACAGCCGAGCTTTATTTTAGAACACGTAGTCTGTCTGCATGGGTTCCCTAAGGACATCGTCTCGGACAGGGGGCCTCAGTTCACGGCACGGTTCTGGAAGGCCTTCTGCCGTCTGATCAATACCACCTGCAGTTTGTCATCTGGATACCATCCTCAAACTAATGGTCAGATGGAACGGACCAACCAACAACTGGAGCGCTACCTGAGGTGCTTTGTCGCTGATCGTCAGCGCTCCTGGGCCCGCTATCTCATTTGGGCAGAACTTTCACATAATCTCCACATCTCCTCTGCCACCAACCTAAGCCTATTTGAGATATGCCACGGTTTCTAGCCTCCGATGTTCGAACACCAAGAACCGGAGGTCGATGTACCGTCTGTATGGCTGTCTACAAGAAACCTGCACCTCCATACAGAATCCAAGTAGCTATCACCCAGGTTCATTGGTCCATACCGCATCACCCTCAGTATCAATCCTGTCACCTACCGGCTCCAGCTGCCTGCGGTGCTCCGGATCCATCCGGTATTCCACACCTCCCAGCTCAAACCCTTCATCACTTCACCAAAACACCCTTTACCAGAGCAACTTACATTTTTAAGGGTTAAGGGCATTGCTCAGGGGCCCAACAGTGGAACTTGGTGGTGCTGGGTTTGAACCTGGGATCTTTTAATCAGTAGACAAATACCTTAACCAGTTAGCTGCCCCTGCCCAATAATATCATAACACCAATAATTATGGATAATAAATAATTTAATAATAATAATTAAAGGAATTTTTATTTGCTAGATCTGGATGATTTAATATTATTAAGCTGCATCAAATCTAATATATGAAGACATAATTTTAGATACTTTATATTTAATCGAGTTTTCTCCTAAATGTGTTTTTTTGTACAAAAGCATAGACAACCAAAAAAAATAAATAAATAAATAAAACAGCTAGAATTTTTTTTTTGCTTTTTATTTTTTATTTTATTAATACCTTGTATTACGCATATTCAGATGCACTGTGTTATATCTATGAGATATAAGATAAATATAATTGTCCTGTATATTTATGACCTTATCCTGGTTATTATTGGGTCAAACGCTTGGTAAACACAATAATTTTAACACCCTTGAAGATGAATCATCCGCAGAATAATGTGCGCCATGACATTCATACTGTCGATGCCCAGGCGGGACATCTGAATGAGACAGAATTAGCCCCTTCAATTTGCCCCCTTTTAATAATTCTCCCGCTTAATAGAACGCAAGGACAAGAGAAGAGTTCAAAGCGAAAGATCACAAAGGAAAAAAAAAACACCGTTAGAACAAAGCATTCTCATTCTTTTTTTTTTTTCCTTTTTTTTTTTCTAATACACCGGCTGTATGCTGCTCGCTCAGTGGTTTCTCCCATCACCTGAGCTGAGAATGGTTCAGCCCACTATTCAGCCTGCCTACCCTGAATGAGTCATCCCGCCTGCCTCTGATTGGCCGGCCGCTCTCCATCTCTAGGGATCGCCTTGCAGAAGGAAGCCGAGGCCCGACTCCATTCACAGAAAACGAGGCTGCACTCGTCCGCCGCCTCATTCACAGGCACGGCATCGTTCGCCATCTCCTCCACCCTCTATCATCCTCTCTTCAGCATCCTCGATTCATCTCAACTCCCGCCTCACGAGCTGGGCAGCATCATCATCATCATCATCTCTCTCTCTCTTTCTGTGCTATCTCTAAAGCACAGAAACGTGCTGCCTCTCTCTCTCTCTCTCTCTCTGTGTTTTTATTTTTTTATTCGTAGGCAGGCAGGAAAGCAAGACGTTGGGAGGGACCGCAGTGCGAATGCTGCAGCAGCGAGCGCAAGAGAGGAAGCTTATGAATGACTGACGCTCTCCTGATGCACACTTCCTGTGGACGTTTTTTTTTTTTACATGAATGGCGTTTTTTTTTTTTTTTTTTTCCCACCGTGGATTAACGCCGCGATCTTTGCTCTGCCAGCTGGCTCTCAATGAAGCAGATGAAGCTCGGACCTTCTGATTTATCACGTCGTTCATTCAGATCCCGGACTCTGACCACTTCTTAGCGTTGTGCCTTTCTGATATGACAATCAGTTATTCGGCAAGACAAAAACATCTAGATTCGTCTTAAAGGAATTTATGATCGGAGGTGATCATTACCTAAGGGAATTTGTGATTAGGTAGCAAGGGCTGTCATTTCTGAGATGTGTTTGAATATGTAGGGGGGGGGGAGAAAAAAAACATGGAGACGAACTGTTGAACAAAGAGGGGGGAAAGAAAAAAGCGTCTCTCGGTTTATGCTGTGATTTAGAGAATTCGGTAACCATGGACAACGTAGTGATATAAGTGCTGTTTAGAATGAGGCACGTCAACACGCCAGAGGCTCAGACGCAGCTGAATTTTTCAACTTAGATAAAAAAATTATAAATATATATTGCATTTTTTATTTCCAAAGTAATTCAATGATTTAATTTAAAAAATTTTTTTGCTTGGTTTTTTTTTTTTCAATGAGAGATTCGCCCTTAATGCTTAAGGTGAGGATGTGACGGACCGTCATTATGGCACAGAATTACTGAGCTTTGCCTTCCTGTCAGGTGTCTGGAAAATTAGTCGTCATCATGGAGAGCGGCTCAACTTTGCTCCTTTGTCGTGGACGTAGAAACCGGCGTCTCCGCGCGAGACCACTCACGATATCGTTCCATGTCGTCATTTGAAAGGCGCATATATTTTTCTTTTTCCTCGTCATGATATTCATTTAGAGCTTTATTTATTTATTTATTTGTTTGTTTATTTATTTATTTATAATTTTAATTAGTTCTCGCTTGTTGTTGTCGGTGTGTTAAGGACATTTACGTTCGGTCCAGAAGCTCGAGATCCAGCCAGCGAGGACGTAATACCTGTTGTTCACTGCGCTCACCAGTGATCCTGTAACAATACGTTCTCATTCTATACTGTATCTTAATTTCTTCTTTCTCCTTCGGTCCGAATTAAAGTGAGGCATTCCTGCAGACGGTAACAAAACCGTCATCATAAGGAAATTTTAAAAAATCGATTGCTTCTGATGTGCTGCAAGTGGGAGTTTTTTTTTTCTCTTTTTTTTCTGCAACAGGAAGTGATCTGCAGCGTTGAGTGAGTCTTTTGTTGAGAAGGGTTCTGTCTCTCTCTCTCTCTCTCTCTCTCTCTCTCTCTCTCTCTCTGCGAGTGAGTCATGCGTGTGCACAGATCTGCCAGGCTGCAGAGCGAGAGAGAGACATCTCCTTCATAAAGCTCGTTTCTCCTCTATTGCCCGAAAGCCATCGCTGACAAGGAGCGTCAACTTACTTCCCTCTATTGTTCCTCTGGTTTCTTTTGTTTGTTAGTTTTTTTCTTTCCTCCCATGGATTGTTTGAGTTGGCCCCTGATGTGGCCTAGTGTGTGTCAGGGGGTTTCGTAGTTTTTTTTTTTTTTTTTTGCTTGAGCAGCTACTCAACGTTACTAGTCACCGTCACCACCAGCACCACTACTGGTACCATAGCTACAGCTCGGCACCCAAAGGAATCGAAGAAGAAGAAGAAGGACGAATTCTTGTACTTTTCCATCCGTGAGGACTTTTTTTTCCGGCTCAGACATGCCAGAGGAGCGGTCGGCGAGCACGGCGTCGCTGGTGCCCATGCGCGCATAGGCACACGGAGCTGGGGGCATGCTGCAGCGCGCCAAGTACAACCGCTTCCGCAATGAGTCGGTGACATCTGTCGATGAGCTTCTGCTCCACGGCCTCCCCATGAACGCCAAGGTGCCTGCTGGCGCCCCGGTGCCTGCCCCAGAGCCACCGTACGCGCCCGCTACCGAAGCCCCACCCCCTGAAACGGCCGAGGACTCAGGCACCGCCCTGTGCACCCTCATCAACAAGGTGTCCAGTCTTAAATTCGCCAACACCTCCGGCCTGCTGGGCATCAAAGGCCTGCCGTCAGCTGTCAAGGACCTGGCTGTGTCCAAACTTCAGGGAGGTGGTGGTGGAGGAGGAGGGGGAGCAGGAGGAGGGTCCTTGGGTAGCCCGGCATCTTCCTCCAGCCTCTCGTCGGCCACTGGGGGCATCTCGTGCTCTTCCGCCACCTCTGGCCACCACGAGCGTGGCTCCATGAGCACCGGGAAGAAGGGAAGAATGGAGGAGGCGCAGCCTGGCGCAGAGGACTGGCACGCAGGTGGTGTGGGTGGCACTGGTGGAGAATGCGCAGGCCTGGTGAATAAACCCTCACGAGGATGGCTGCACTCCAGCGACAAGATCGCCGGACCTGGAGTGACGTATGTTGTAAAGGTATGGCCTTGTCTTATTCTCTTTCATCCTTCACCATGACATTCCTAACACTCCAGTTTGTTTGGTATGGTTTTTGTTGTTTTTTTATCTGTTTATCACTTTATTAACCTCTTTTGAGGCTCTGAGATAAAGAAAAAGAGAAAAAAAGCAGAGATACAGCTGTGCTGGTTTCTTTGCGGTCGCACAGAGAGGAGCAATGACTAGGGATGAAAACGGGCATTAAGTAACACAGGCTCAGTCAGGCAAAGTACCTTCAGGGAGGCAAAAAAAAACACGCAGGATTCGTAACAAGGCTATGCAGTTTAGCATCCTCTTCTGTTTTTTTTTATATCTCGTGTACTCGGAGACAAACATGCAGCTTTTTGTTGCTTGAGCTCAGTTGTTGCTTCACACTCTTGAGCTGTCAGTCTCCATGTACAATTAGCTTCAGCTGCACTCTCTTTCTATTTTTTTTTCTTTCTTTCATTGTCTTTTTTTTTTTTTATCTGCTGCATATGCACCGTACAGGTGCATATGGTCCAAGAGACATGCTATTTTTACCACGCCAGTCAATCTATTCAAACGAACACCAAGTTTATCTCATCAAGCGGAAGCGGGATGCAAATAGTGTAACCACGGTGACCAGAGCCGAGGCGGCAGAGCTGCTTCTCCTATCACTTACATTCATAAAACATAATGGTGGACCTGGTAGGAGTTTAAAGGCCAAACCTTTATGTGGAGGATTAAAGACTGCTATGACATTTTTTTGTTTGTTTGTTTTTTACATCTGTAAGAATCTTTTGTACAAATCTAAAAAGCGCATCATCTCGATGTGAATGCAACACCAGCCAGTTTGAACCAGTTTTGTGAAAAGACAACGGTCCTACAATATTTAGAAGAAAATCTGATTAATGTTAAATGTAAAAAAAAATAAAATAAAAAAAAAGCCGTTATTTATTTATTTATTTATGTTAGCAGAGGGTTTCCGGCTCCATCGCTTCATCGTGCAGTGTGTCATTAGAGAGGCACGGAGGTAAAGGTGACTTCGATATCTACCGGATGATTCATGCTTCATACCTTTTTTTTTTTTTTTTTTTTCCCTTCTCAGAGTGAATCACCCGCAGCTACAGCTTCAGTACTGGAGCACTGTATGCTCAACATGCACAGAGAGAGAGAGAGAGAGAGGTGTACAGGAAGTGTACTTTAAGCTGTATGAATTGAACAGCAACACAAATGAAGCGGTGGGGTGAAAAAGGCACACTGGGTATGTCAGGGCAGATTGTGTTGTATTGTCTTTTGTTTTGTTTTTTTGTATGTAGGGCTATTTTTATATTTTTATAGCTTGGTACTGTATGCACACAATCCACCACGGCATATCCACCGATCCATAATCCAATAGCAACATCTACAGTATTGCACGGCTCAGCTTAGGTTTAGGGGTAGCTTAGCAATAATTTGGTGCATTGATCATTATCAGTGAAAGGACCTTACAACGATGGTAATGTGCATGCGCGCGTGTGTGTGTGTGTGTGTGTGTGTGTTTCTATGTTTCTGTGCTAGCCGCCATGACGTATCGGTTTAAACATGTCTTCCCGATCACATTTGTTCTATGTGTGAAATTGTGTGTAAAAGGACAGCGACAGAAATGGACTATGCACACACACGCATATACTGTATATATAAAAAATAAAAATATATATATACACATAGGATTATATACGCAGGGTTGCTTTCATACGCCAAACCCATTTCAGCTTATTTGAACACCTCTCACAAATAGTGATGCATTTAATTTAAAATTAAATAAATTTTCTGTAGAATATTATCACATTACATTTCTTTAAATAATAAATATATCCTAAAAAACAATAACATACCTGTGTCTCTTGCTCTCCACCTAATGTAAAACTAATAATTATCTTGTATACATTTTGCATAGTATAACACCATTTAAAATTTTGTGAATTAAAACTGAGAGACTGTTCTTGTTCTTGGCTGTTCTTCATAAAACTGTTCTTGAAATATGAAAGCTGTACAAAGTCACTCCTAATCAGACATGATGATCACCTGGTTCATCTCGTGTCCGCACTTCTCAGTACCGCGATCAAGGATTCCTTCTCAATTGTTACAGTACATTCACATTATTCCGGTTTATTTATTTTTTGCCTTGTCTATGCTGATGACATCATCTGAACACACACACACACACACACACACACACACACACACACACACACACATACAGTGTGAGAGAGACTTGGGTACATGAGGCATTTCATTTGGTCGTGATAGTAGGACAAGATTTAATCTACCCATCATGCATCATTTTACCATGATTGACAAAAACATCTTCGAGAATGAGTTAGAAAACAACTCGCTCATTTCCCATGAAATTTGTCCTTGGTTTGTGTCTTTGACTTGTTTCGTGTTTCAGAAGGACTTTGAAACTTGAGTTCCCATCAAGCACTTCACCGCAGCCATGTTGCCACCATTGTATTCGCCTGAACCTCGTTACGTTTGACCGGGAGGTCTGTTTGAAGTCGGTGTGCGAGTTATAGTATGTTTTTTTTCCCCGGCGCTGTTCTACTCGTTATCATCCTTAATAACGTTTCCCTTTTATCTTTGCCTAAAGTTAGACTACTTTAGTCTCATGTTCCTGTTATTTCTTTCCTTACAACTCAACTTCAATAAACAACCGTCTGCACTTGCGTCCTGCCTTGACTCCTCCCTGTGCGACTTGCGTATTTAAACCACGTCCAAGTTTTCAACTCAAAGTTTTAGTATGTACATGGAAATCTCACAAACTGTACTCACACAAATCATCCAAGTCTTTTCCGTTCACTCATCTTCTCTTAAGAAAGCCCACGTGACTACACACACACACACACACACTACGGGCAATTTGGAAATGCCAATTAGCCTCATTGGAATGTCTCTGGACTGTAAACTGTCTTTGCAAACTCTGTGTACACAGACCCCGAAGGTGGGAATCGAACCCTCGACTCTGGAGGCCACCATGCTGATTAGTAAAAGCTATGATTTTAAGCTATTAAGTATACTTAATTCATCATATATTATTTTTCTACATATTCATTTTCTCTATCTTAACTCCTTTACTCACTTCCTGATAACTGCTGTAGCATGTTTTTATGGATCTGGCTCATTCTCACTTTATATCATAGTCTCTGTATAAATACGTACAGTACGAAGTACACCAATACACCATGGCTTTTAAGGACTTTTAATTGACGAGGTTTTCTTAAAAAGAAATAAAGAAGTTAGTTTTTTCCTTCCCTTTGGATTTTGTACCACTGCATAAAAAAGACGCCTCATGATCATTACACAGGTCATGTTTACAAAGGCTTTATTGCTTTATGAATTTATGATTTAAGCTGGATGATGAATTTAAGGTTGCTAATAATTTGATTGACACGATAAGATGCAACGTATTATTATCATTATCATAAGTGTGTGTCAGGTCACTGAAAAAGGAGCTTTTTGGAAAACTCTTTGCAGTAAAGATGTTTAGAAACTCAGTTTCAGTTTTGATCTGTACTGTAAGAGCGTTGTGTGTTTGACGTCACAGCGTTACGTTTAGGGTTATATCTGCATTTGTTGGTTTGACAAGCTCTTGACAGCATGTCCTTGTGTTTTCATGTAAAAAAATGACTTTACAGTACATGAAGCAGTTTCGGCATCTTTCTACTCCATGTTTGATGATCAGGGATGATACGAATGATCATCGTGGTTGCTTTTCAGTGCTTGACATTTGGGTCACGCATGCACGATAAAAGTCAGAAAAAATCTTCGTACCTCATAGATCACTGCAGTTGGTTCTTTTTAGCCCTTATGTTTGAACATATAACATTATAAAGCACTCACGCTGGCGACTCCTTCAGCATATGAACAGTTATGCCTTAAGTACTGTATTATGTGTAAATGTGTATACAAGATATATGCATATGATATTAGAATCTACTTACAGTCTGATCTGATGTCGTCAGAGCCGATGTAATCTAAAAATTAACAAGAACCGTCTGATCAATCAGAATGCATTTTTTTGTAGTTTTTAATATCTCAGTGTGACACACACACACTGCATTTTCAGTACAAGTTAAATTGTGGATTATGAATGTATTTGTGGTTGACCATCTAATGGACTAAGTGCTAATGGCAACGTAATTGAAGACAGGGATTATGTGATAAATCATACTAATAATAAATCTCATTCTCTGTTCTTTTAGGATATCGTGTACTGTATGTATTATCTTTATTACGAGTATGAGCATTGCTCACACCCAGGACCGTTACGGCATTTAAATTTGGATGTAGTGAAATGTGCAGATGTCTGAATGACAGGTCTGTCCGAGGAGCCGTCGATAACATCGTAAGCGGAGCCAGTGAATCACTGGGTTTGTTAAGATTAGCGAAACAGAAGACAGATGATTCATTCATCCGTTCACCCGCCGGTGCCGCGAGGGCTCGAGGTTAGAGCGAGACGAGTCCAGGTGAGTCACCGCTGTGTTCAGGTGAGTCATGCAGTGGTAAACCGCTGAGCATTAAAGGCAGGCGCAAGAAGTGTTGATTAATTACGTAAGTGACTCGGGAGGGAACAAACAACGCGTACGCAGCGAGAAAAAAAAAAAAAACTTTCAACCTCAGGATAGTCAATAAAAATAGAAAACAATATTTACATTTAATTATTTCATATTTTCACCCCAACATTTTCTTCTCTCTTTTACTATGGATTGCTGAATGGCTCTTTAATGTTGCAAATTATTAATAATTTTATTATTATAATTTGGTGATAATTTTTATGGCCACTGATGGATTATTTCTTTATTTTATTACATCATATATATTTTTTAAATGTTATCTCACTTCTCGTTTAATCTCAGAATTCCGACTTTTTTTCTCAGAATTCAAACTTAATTCTAGAGTTCTGACTTTAATCTCTAAAGTACCCCCAAACAAGTAAAGATTTTTCTTGGCAGATTCCATAAAAAGTTTGCGTCTTTTTATTTATATTTTGGCTCTGTAATGATTGTTTTGAAGAAAATTATAATGAGGTCTCAGGTCACATGATCTTAGTGCCATGGAAGGGAGGTTGGGTCTAATTAGCATACTAAAAGTACAGGCTGCAAAAAATAATTAATTAATATTTTTATAGATGAAAGGTAAAGACAATAACAGTATTTTATTTAATATGCAAGGTTGTACCGTATGTGTTTTATAGTCTGGATCAAACTTTAATCCTAAATTTTCACAGGATTCTGACTTTTTCTTAAAGTTTTTGGAAGTGTACCTGGAAATAATAGTATTGTTTTGTTTATTAAAATTTATAGATATATAAATATATTGACCAGGTCTTTGTGTGTTTGGTGTTTTTTCTTTCTTTGTTTATTTATTTATTTTCTAGCTTTTTATTTGAGTTTTGGTGATTTGTGCATTTGAGTACTTTTTTTTAAGAATACTAATTTTTAGGTTTTTAGGCCGGCCGGTGTAATAACGGTGGCTAATTATCCGGTATGAGTCGGTATCCATCTCAGACCGAGCAAGCTGTCCGTGGCGGTTGCGTAACGTTATAGGTGCTCTCGGAGATCCGTGTTATTCAACCCACAACCTTGTCTCATCATCGCAGCAGGCTCACGGCCTAATCAACTCCGATGTGTGATCTGACAAACTGTTCTCGGTGTGTAATCCGCATGTTCTTTCTCACACTGTCTCCTACACACCCGCTCGCATTTTGTGTGAGTGTGTGTGTGTGTGTGTGTGTGTGTGTGTGTGTAAGTGTGTGTCCGTGGCAGAGCCTGTGTGTGGGTGATTTTAATTCATCCAAAACCTCCTCTCCATGTGATTTTTTCAGGGACACGTGAACACCACAAACATGTAAGAAGTACATTCAGTTCACTTCCTGTCTTTTTTTATTTTAAGCATTCTTGTTTGTTCTCTTGTACGATTGCTGAATCGTACCAGCTTGACTACAAATTCCCTAAGAGTTACGTGCGAATACAAAATACACACGCACCAAAATAAGGAAATGCCTGATAGTAGGGGTTGAGTCGAGTTATGTTCACCCAGGGAGAATTTCCTCAGACTTTAAAAGCGATGCATCAAGTTCATTAAAATGTTTGTTGTTGTTGTTGTTGTTCAGGACATGGACTTATAGACGTATAACAGCCAAAATAGCGAAATATTCCTGTTAGTTTATCCTTCAATCAGTGCGGAACATTTCCCATACAGACGAGCGGCTAATAGGGAACCAAAGATCGTCTGGAAGTTGCCAGCACTAAAATTAAATTCACACATTCTCGTAAACTCTTACACAGATGTCATTATTTTCCTTTATTTATTTTATTTATTTATTTAGTTCTGCTTCACTTTTGTTTTTCCTATTTCCTGTCTCACTACTCCGTCGATCAGACACCGCATACTGTACCTGTCCGATACCTCATCATCTTCCATCAATTTTGTCCTCTTCGTCTATAAACGAGACGAATAATAGATAGCATATCACTCTGTTTGTCCTGTCCTTGTGTCTGCTTTCTCGTTGCAGTATCTGGGCTGCATAGAAGTGCTCCGGTCTATGAGATCCCTCGACTTCACTACAAGATCCCAAATAACAAGGTAGTGTACGACTCCTCCACCATCATCCCACCATCATCTCACACACTCTCTATCTACCCGACACACTCTTAGTCATGACTCGGACACCTTGCACTGCGATTTAGGAAAGTTGGTTTGACTGCAAAAACAAATTCCGTAAACCTTTACTAAAAGATCGATAAATGAGGCACAGTATTAAATTCCTGTTTTGCATCGACCCCACATCCATCTGTTCAGATTTGTGAAACTGGAGGTAAAGAACGTGGCTCCAACTCATCCATGCGCACATACGTATGAGTCACTGAGTAATGTTGGTTAGGAGAAGGCCAGACTTCTCCCAGCGGACACCGCTTGATTATCGAACACTGTGTGTGTGTGTGTGTGTGTGTGTGTGTGTGTGTGTGTGTGAGAGAGAGAGATGGCATGTCACATCCACTTTTCCACCTGACTTCCTGTTTCCCTCTAAGCTTGCATTTACACACACACAACACACACAACACACACGACACACACACACACACACACACACACACACACACACACACACACACACACACACACACACACACACACACACACACACACACTCACACACATTCTCTTCCTTCAGCACTCTTGGATATGAAGCAAAATTAATAGAGTTTCTTTAAAGCCCAGAATAATAATGAATGTGTTTCTTGTTCTGTATGATTTGAATGGAGATTAAGGAGGAAACCATTCCAAAGTTTCTTATTCAGGATAAAAGCCGCTGTTACTGCGAAAGTGACCTTTATTTAGAGCAAACTAAGGATCATACTGTAGCATTTCAAATTATAGGTGGATCGAGTTAACGTAATCGACAACGCTAACACGAGAAGGAGTCAAAATAAATGTGGCGTAATACAGAAGCGGAACATGATGCTTTCTAACATGGCACAGAAAAAAAAACTACAGAGCAATAATTGCATCTCAGACTCAGTTGAATGCTGCGGAACTTATAGGACCGATAGAGGTCTGACAATGCAGACACAAAATGTACCGCTGAATGAACCCGACGCGAAGTGGAATTTTCAGAGTCAGAAACCAGGCCTAAGCACGGGGAGAACATGCAAACTCCATGCACACAGAGACGGGAATCAAACCCAGAGCCTGGAGGTGCAAGGCGACAGTGCTAACCACTACACCACCATGCCTCCACTGTTTTTGCATTCAGTTATTAAAAATAATTCTAATATTACTAATTGTTATTTTGTCTAATTATTTTTGAGCATGTTAAATAGAGGAACTGTGTAAAAAAATGGCTGTAATTACGGCCTAAAAGGACCCAATATGTTTGTGTCACGATGGCATGATGGGCTGCACCTAAATCTTTTACTCAGTCTGCTCACTCGCTCACTCCGGAGGCGACGTCCGGGGCGGGGCGGCTAGATCGGGCACGGCTGGTGGATCATAATTGTTTTTATTTATTTTTTTATTGAGTTTTACAAATAATTCCATACATAATAATAACCAATAACAGTAATAAGAGTTAAACTAAAGTATAAAGAATATCATCCAATTTCTGAAAATATTTAGAAATAGAATCATAATTGTTAAGGTCCAGAGTGCAGGAGTGAGAAGAATGCATGGCGGATGTTTAATTTAGGAGTGGCATGCGAGCAGGCCGATGCCATGTGCCCCAGGGATACTGACGGGTGCCCTCTTCGAAAGCCACCCATCAGGATGATACCACCAAGGAGGAAAAGGCCGAATTGCCCACATGCCAGCTGGGCATTGCCTCTGGACCCACACGTGCTCACACTCCCCTTCTTCCCTTCCTCCCTCCTTAAAACCCATTCCTTTCCCATTTTTCGACGTCAATGGATGCCCTACACACACGCAGGGGCAAAAAAGTCACACGGATTCCCATCTGTCTGTTTTTATTCAAGTCACATGACCACGTATAGGATATGTATCCGATCTAGGACCACATACCAAAGAGACTCCCGATCTAAAAAACAGCAGATTTGTGCATTGAAAATCAGATTGGTGGTAAAAATATTTTAGGTAAGAAAAAAAAAATCATAATTGTTTCACTTCAGACTTTTAATGTGAACGTAGCTTAAAGTGTACACTTTAGATTGTCTTGATTGTTTCATTTGACATCAATTGTTGTGGTGTACGAGGGCAAAAAAAAAACAAAACAATTAAATTTAAATGTCTTTTCCCAAATATTTATGGACCTGACTGTATAAATAAAAGCACAATTTCTTGAATTTTCAGAATTGCATCTACTGTAGTAGAAACACATAAAGGGGTTTCCCAGATCATTATACCAAATAATGATCTGGGAAATATAGGCCAAATTTCATGACGGTACTAGATTACGGTAAAATGTAACTTAATCTTATAGAGCAGTGAATTTTATTATAATGAATACTTTCTTTTTTTTATTACAAAATTTGTTAATATTGTTGAAGCAAAGCAGGGCAGATTAAAAGAATCAAACTATTTAATATTTTATCATAATTTTATTATTGTGTAAATTGTTAGAATGGATTAAATGATTAAAAAAGCATGTCTGGTCATTTCTATCTGCGCTCATGTGCAATTTATAATTAACACAAATTATAATTATCTTTGTATTGTATGAGCTTGTTCTGTATACATGTTTAGAATAAGATAAACATCTAATTCTCACATCAGTAGATGTACCATGTAGATGTGTAAGGGTTCGTAGGCGCGGAAGATGAATCTATCACCTTTAGACTTAAAAAAAAAAAAAAAAAAAAAACTTTAAAAAAACTTTTGATTTGCTGTCTAAGGTAGAGTCTTGGTTGCTGTCCCTGGTCCTGAGCAGAAAGTGTTGTTTAAGTTTGCTGGCATAAGCAAGCGCAAAAAAGTTAAATAAGGGTTTTTAAAAAATTATAATAATTGCAGTATTTATTGTTAATTTGATTTCAGCATCTGTAATTATGTATCACTGTTTTTTTTTTAATTATCTGTATTATTCTTTTAAATAATTTCTTTTAGACGTAACTTTCTCTCTCTTTCTGTCTCTGTTTCTCTCCTGATCTCTCTCTCACTCTTTCTCCAGGGAGGCCATCAGTTTGGTATGTGAGGCAGTACCTGGCACCAAAGGAGCACTGCGCAAGAAAAAGGTAAGATGAAGAGAGAGAGAGAGAGAGAACTAAATGAAGAGTGAGACAAGCAGGGATCAGAAATAGAAACGAGACAGACAGCGAGCATCCTTTTACAGTACAAATGAACGTGGAACGGGAAGATGCTGAGAAAGTGTCATCTGTGGAGTAAAGAGAAAGAGGCCAAGGAAAATACAATGCGGGTTTGAAAGACAGAAAGAGCGGATAAGCCAGAAAAAGAGAGAGGGATTATAAGAGAAGGAGAGATGTGGTGCGGTTCAGTATGTGTGTGTGGGTGGACACACAGCCCACGATACACACTGTTAGAACTGTGACTCATTTTGTGCTGAGGATCTGCAATCAGTTCAGCTAGGCTTGCTTGTGTGTGTGTGTGTGTACGTGTGTGTTTGTGTGTACGTGTGTGTCATTAATCAAAAGTTTATACACATCTAATCTTTATACACAGTTTATATTCATTCTAATCTGAATGAATGATCTTCAAGACATTTTAATCTCAAGACTTATTTATTTATGCCTGAATTTGGTTTCTAAGACAAACGTAAATGACGAGGTTGAGTAAAATGCCTTGCTTCTCTTCTCGCTCATCATCTTCCAGCGGTGTTCAAAGTCATATTATTGAGAAATCCAGCATCCAAATAGTGGGTAACTCAAAGTCCCAGAATGCATTTGGACAGCAGAGACTCGGCTCAGCTAGTCAGCGATGCACGAGATGAGGATCACAATGGTGGGATTAGCATGAAAGATGAAGCTGTGTAAGCTGACTTGTTTGAGCAGAGTAAACAGAGAACATTGTGGGTAATGTAGGAAACCGGTAATAGAAATGAAAAAATGTCTTTGAGTGAAGTTTAAACAAAAATTTCAGAATTTTATATATGTAAAATAAATCTTGGATGATGTTGGAAGTCACATTAATTATTTTGTTAAGAATAATACGTCGGTCTGCAAAGATGAATTTTAGCAATAGATACGTATGTGTTAACATGTTAATATACAAATAAATTTATAATCAATAAATTCATGAAAATGCAAGAAATTTTAATCAAGCAGCAGGACAGCCTCAAGTTGTATTATATTCTTACAAAAAGATTGCTTCTACTTACTGATAAAGAAATATGAGTAATTTGCATTTTAAATTATTATTGTTTAAAGCATGTGTAAAATTCCATCACTTCAAGGAATTGCAAAAATAAATGAATAATAATAAAATAAATAATAAAAAAAATTGTGAAAGAATGCTGGGTAGAATAACTGATGTATATTTGTAAATAGCCAAAACATGGTATTAGTATTGGTATTGATGAAAAAGTGAATTTTCAGATAGAATCATATAAAACCATTTTTCGTAACACTTAATGCTTCTTATCTCCCGATCCATGCTTAGATTTTTTTTGTAAATATGCATAAACATTTATATTTTTATCAGACAAAAAGAAACACATTTGCTAAATACTATTTCATGCCCTTTTATGTCTGTAGTGTTTGTTACGTTTTTTTTAATTTTTTTTAATCTGTTAATGATCTTTATTGCCATTCGGATTGAATTTGGCCAGTTTAGATTTCACATGAAAAGACATAAACCTGAAAAGGTGTATTAATCAAGATATTGCAACATGAATTTGACATGGTTACAGACACTACAGAAGTCTTTTTTAGGGAAAAATCCTGAATTTTGTGTTTAATGCTTTGATTTAAGCAACAATTTACAGGTCATATGCTTCTACACCAATTTTATTATCAATAGTCATCTAGAAACATTAATAATTTGTATTTTAAATTATTATTTTTTTAAACAAGATGGCCATTTTTTGGGCACATATAAAATCATCTCTCCAAAAACAGCTGAAGTTAGTAACTTGTAATTTTTAGGGAAACAAGATCGGTCACTTTAATGTTGCATAAACTTCAGAAGTAGTTTCTTTCTCAAACATTTTCTATATTATATAAAGTCAGCACCAATACTGTGTTTTGGCTGGAAATGTCTTTGGTTCTCTGCGGATGAGAGTATGGATAGTTGGAGTAATGACAGAATCAAACTGGACGAATGAATCGAATTACAGCTCAGTCTCTCTTCTCTTAAGCCCCCCTCAAAAGCTCTTTCGAACATTCTGGGGAAGAGTAACCTGCAGTTTGCTGGCATGAGCATCAACCTGAACATCTCCATCAGCAGCTTAAACCTGATGACCCCCGACTCCAAACAGGTACGCCCCACGTATTTACATTTCGATCATATTAAATTGTAATGAGGAAAACACATCGCCTCTAAAACAATTTAGAAGTTTAGAAGTTGCATGATGGTCTAAAAATCAATGCTTGTTTTCCCTGTCTGCTCCTGTAGATAATAGCCAATCACCATATGCAGTCGATATCCTTCGCCTCGGGTGGAGATCCGGTGAGGAACTAAGACTATCAGTTTCAAAAGTTCACTTTTCTCAGGATAGCAAGTCACTCTAGATTATAACACAAGTATTGTTATTGTTCCAGTGTGTAAGGCAGGTTAATGTAATGCATTATTATTATTATTATTATTATTATTTTATAATATATATTTATATTGTTTGTAAATTGTATTTTAGGAAGGGCACATGGCAAGGTACACCCTGGACAGGGTGCCAATCCATCACAGGGCACAGACACACACACACACTCATTCATTCACACACTACGGGCAATTTGGGAATGCCAATTAGCCTAACCTACATGTCTTTGGATTGTGGAAGGAAACCTGGAGTACCCGGAGGAAATCCACCAAGCACGGGGAGAACATGCAAACTCCACGCACATTTAGTATAATGAAATTCCTATTCACAAATTACACAGCTACCACTTTTATACAACATTTGAAAATCACTAGTTTGTAATTACAACTTAAGAATTTGGACTGAAACAAGCCACTTATTGCAACATAATAATAATAATAATAATAATAATAATAATAAATGAAACACAACACTTTGGTACACTGTCCTGGAAAAACATAAAATATTTAATATCATGTAACATTACCTAGGTAATACTGACTGTGTAACACTATATACAGTGGCAAGAAAAAGTGTATGTGAAAAAGTATGTGATCTCTTTGGATTTTCTTGGTTTTCTGCATTAATTTGTCATGAAATGTGATCAGATCTTCATCAAGTCCAAAGTATTGGCAAATATAGTGTGCCTAAAATAATAGCACAAAAACTATGAACTTTTTGATGTCTTTATTGAACACACTCATTCAACATTAAAGATGGTAGTGGAAAAATGTAAGTGAACCCTTGCAATTAATACCTGTTTGACCCCCTTCTTGGCAGCAATAACTTCAACTTAGCGCTTTCTGTAGCTGTGGATCTGATCCACAGCTCCACGTCGTTCATGGGAAATTCTATCCCATTCTTCCTGTCAGAACTGCTGTAGCACTGTCATATTCTTTGGACGTCTCATGTGTACAACTCTCTTCAATAGCATCTCTATTGGGTTGAGGTCTGGGCTCTGGTTTGGCCACTCCAAAAGATGGATTTTGTGTTATGGACTTGCTTTGATGTTTTGTGTCATTGTCCTGTTGCATCACCTAACTTCTACAGCTGATGTACAGACATTCTCACATTATTCTGAAGAATTTTTTGATACACTTGGAAATTCATCTTCCCCTCTATCACTGCAAGCTGGCCACGCCTTGATGGAGCAGAACAGGCAGAACAAATCATTATGTTTCCTTCACCATACTTTACAGTTGGGATGATTTTTTCAACTTCTTAATGTTCTTTTTAGTAAGCAGCTAAACCCTGCTTGTTCAATGTTTTTCACACTGTAGACTCATGACCACATATGTTATTTTGACTGGAAGTCCACTTTTTGGTTGAGAAGCCACAGTTCCAAAATGTCTCCATTTGCCTACCTGTAGACTGGTGAATTTCTAAAGTGTTTGAAGTCACTTTGCAACCTTTTCCAGCTTCATTTAAACCAACAATTCCTGATCACAGATCCTCTGAAGGCTCTTGCTGGCGAGGCATTGTTCATAATAGCGTATTCTTCTTGTGCTGGGTAAACTCAAAAAGTTTGAGTGTTTTTTTATCAGCCAAAGTAGCTCTAGTCCATACCTCCAAACTCATTTTCTTGACAAGAAAATTCTCCAGGTATGCTAACACCTGACTCAAATGAGCTTTTTTGAGGTCATTATGTCAAGGATTTACATACGTTTGATACTAACACTATAATAGCTATGGGGTTTTTATAGTTGTTCTCAATAAAGACATGGAAGATCAGATTTTTTTGTGGTATTATTTTAGGCACATTATATTTGTTATATTTTGACTTGCAGAAAACCATGAAATTGTCAGGAGACGTGGTTCTTAGGCTGAAGAGATGGATCCAGGTGCAGATGCAGGACGTGGATTTTTTTTTTATTGTTGGCCGAGTGAGGAGCGCTCAGGTAGAATCGTGGTCGTCGGCAGGTGTGCGAGATTGGAGCCGTAAAATCCATCAGTGTGGAGCTGTGCCAAGAACGTGGAGCTGAGTTGTGATAGAGGAAGTGAGAGCGTGGGGTCAGAGCCGTAAAATCCGTCACCGTGGTGTCAGTATATTCGCGTGAAGAAAAGCTGTGGTCGAGAGAGCGCGAGCGTTGGGTCAGAAGCTATAAAATCCGTAAAGTAGTGTCAGATGGTGAGACGTGAAGGTGAGCCATAGTCGTGAGCGCGAGCGTTGGGTCAAAGCCGTTAGATTCGTGAGTGTAGGTTTAAACAGAGTCGAAAGTGTGAGCGAGGGTCAGAGCAGGGAAATCCGATGGGTAAATTAGTCGCATGGAAGAGGGGAGTAAGAGTCGAACGGCGCAAGGGTTGACTATCTTGTTTATTGTGAAGGGACAGATGAAACGAGGAGAGAGTTTGCATGATAGTGTCTTTAAGGGGATGTCCCTAATGGCGAGCATGACTCTGTCCACTACGTGGTATCTGGGTGCCTTGGTGCGGTGGCGGTCTGCCTGCCTGTTGCCTCTAAGAAGAGAGGGCTCGTAACAGGGTTTGTTTTGTGCGTAGCTACATTTGCGTTGGGCTAAGGGAACCTTTGCTTCTAATTCTTGGGCTAGGAGGAGCAGAGGTTGGTAGCCTAAGCAACACTGAAACAGGTACAGCCCTATTGAAGCGGAAGGTAGGGAGTTGTGGGCATATTCGACCCAAGGAAGAAACTTACTCCAGGTGGTAGAGTCCCGAGTAGTTATGCAATTTAGGGAGACCTCCAGTGCTTGATTCATTCGCTCGGTTTGTCCGTTGG
This sequence comes from Clarias magur, assembly GCA_013621035.1. NCBI lineage: Eukaryota > Metazoa > Chordata > Actinopteri > Siluriformes > Clariidae > Clarias > Clarias magur. The sequence goes on along the minus strand of QNUK01000081.1, from coordinate 1,578,646 downwards.
ACTGGGGAAGAAAACCTGATGGTCGGCAAAGTCTTTGTCTGCCTCCTTGTTCCAGCAGAACTGGGTTTTAGAGGAAGTCAGCGAGGTCAGGCGGGCGGCGACAAAGCTGTAGCCCCGGATGAAGTGGCGATAGAAGTTGGCGAAACCCAGGAACCATTGGAGGTCTCGCCAAGAAACTGGAGTGGGCCAGTCGGAGACTGCCCGGACCTTGGCTGGTTCCATCTTTCCCTGGACGGGGAAATGACAAAACCCAGGAAGGTAGTGGAGGATGTTTGGAACTCGCACTTCTCTGCCTTGACATAGATGTTGTTCTCTAAGAGCCTCTGTACCTCTGTAGAACCTGATGAACGTTGTACCGGTGCTCCTCCAGGCCTCGAGAGAAAATTAGAATGTTGTCCAAGTAGACGATCACAAAAGAATTAAGGAAATTGTGGAGTACGTCATTAATGAGGCATTGGAAGATGGCGTGGGCATTGGTCAGACCAAAAGGAACCACCAAATACTCGCAATGCCCAGAAGGGGTGTTGAAGGCTGTTTTCCACTCATCGCCCTCCCAGATCATAGATCTAGTTTCTTGAAGGTGTTGGCTCCCTGGAGCAGTTCAAAGGCAGTGACCATAAGTGGAAGTTGAGCCCTCTGTAATCAATACAGGGACGTAGGGAGCCGTCTTTTTTCTTCACGAAGAAGAACCCTGCCCCTGCAGGGGAGTAGGACGGACGGATGATTTCTATGGCGAGGGCTTCTGTGATGTATGTGTTCATGGCCTCTCTCTCTTGGCGGACCAAAGAGTATAGTCAGCCTTTTGGCAGGAAGGAGCCTGGGAGAAGGTCAATAGGGCAGTCATACGGTTGATGCGTTGGGAGAGCCAGAGTCTTGCTGAAAACCTGCTTCAGATTGTGATACTCGGTGGGATTGTTGGAGATATCCGGGGTTTCCTCAGGCTTGGCTGGAGTGGGAAGTGTATGAAGCGCAGAGTGAAGGCATGACATGGCACCAAAGGGGCTCCAACCCGTGATTACATGACGGCATGTGATTTATTAATGAGAAAAAGTGAGTGGAAGGGTTCTGTGCGGGTGAGCTTGGCCGGCTAATGATTAGTGTTATGGAGAGCAAGGGGCAAAGCTCTGGGAGTCTGTCGGAAGGAGTCTTCTTTTACCAGGCAGTCCTTGAGCATGTGACCTGAGCCCCCGCAGTAGAAGCAGGCCCTCTACAGGCAGCGGCGTCTCATCTCCTCTGAGATGCGGTCCTGCTTAGCTACATGGGCTTCTCCTGATTAATCTGTGTCAGAGAGGATGGGCGAAATGTGACCTCTAGGACGGTCGTCTTGAACGAAAATGTTAGTCAATCCTCCCAGTGAGATCCATGAGTTGGTGGAGGTTCCGAGAAATTAGCTCATCCTTGAGTGACAGCCCCTCCAGGAAGACGTCCAAAACTCGATGGCGTAATCATAGTTGGTGCATGATCCTTGGCGAAGACGTAGTAATTCGATTCGTAGTAATTGCAATTCTGTAAGTTTATGTGATATAATATTTTTTTTACAGATATGGATAAAAAAAGTTAATTGAAGTATTGAAATAAAAGTGAAATTGAATGTTTCCATCAGGGAGCATGATGATAGAAAATGTCTGTCCTGTAAAGATGTCCTGATGGTCAAAAATACTAGTTTCGGAAAAAAAAAAAACTCAACCAAACAGAGTTCACAGTCCAATACTGTGGAAAACAGCTCTGAGACAAAGTGGCGTCCAGGATTCCACTCAAGATTTAAAGCCGCAGAGACAACATTTCACTGTAAAATTAATTTCCTTAGACGTGATTGTGGTTTTTGGCCACATGAAGGCAGTGTGGGAAAAAGGGGACAATGATTTAGTCCAGTGTGCTTTACGTTTTATATTTGCGTCAAAGGCGTATAAGATTTACTTTGTCCGACTTAAGGACAAATCGGACTTACGAGCGTGCTCCCAGAAAGGAATTCATTCATAAGTTGTGGTATACCTGCTGTTGATGCTAAAAAAATCACACAACATACTGACTAAGTGCAGTCACATAGCAGCATTTGTTGTTCTAAGTGTGTGTGTTGTATGCTCTGTTTAAAGGACACGTCAGATTTTGTTGCTTACGTGGCGAAAGATCCAGTGAACCGCAGAGGTAAGATTTTTCCTTCATGCTTTACTAATTTTTCTAGAGTAACCTTCTTCCTGAGAATCTGTCACATTCATATGTTAAGTTTGTATCCTGCTTCATGACAATGTCTGTTGTTCAAATGCTAACCCAGATCGGGACGGATCAGTGCTTAACCACGCTATGTCCTTGACAGTGCATTTTTTTAAGCGCATCAGTAAAAATCCAGAGTTGCGTTTGAGCACGTAAGGGATTTGACCTCGTTACAGCCTGCAACACTGCATTCTGAAAGCAGAAGGGCATTGATTGATCCTGTGTAGCTGTATTTAGCTTTGTAGGGGGAAAAGAAATCAATTTATGCTGCGGCATGTCTCTTTTTTTTTCTCCCCCTTTCCTGTGCGTCTGACCTCGCATCCAAGCTTTAAAACGATCCTCTTTACTTTAGAACGCATTTCTGGTGACGTCATGGGGAAAGATCCGATAATGAGCACGGCTGGGGAATGAGTCAGCAAACTGCCTTCCGTTTTCAAAGGCTGTCTGCTGATATACAACCGTGTGTGTGTGTGTTTTAGTACTAGCCTATATTATAGCGTGCGTCTGTATATTTTAGACTATGCTTGCTGCTGTGCGTTCATAAAATGACTATTTGATCATGTGTGTGTGTGTGTGTGTGTGTGTGTGTGTTTGTGTTTTACAGCATGTCATATTCTGGAATGTTCCGACGGTCTGGCCCAGGATGTGATCAGTACGATAGGGCAGGCATTTGACCTGCGCTTCCAGCAGTATCTTCAATGTCCCTCCAGCAAGCTGTCAGCTATACACGATAGGTAACTAACACAACCGCACACACACACACACACACACACACAGACACACATGCACACTTACGTTCTTTAGCTCTGTGCTTTTTTTATTTTTCAGACTAATTAAGACCACTGTATTAAATTTTGGTTTAATATTTAATAAAAAATTACCTGTGGAGTTTCTCCACAAAGAATATTTTCATGATTTAAGTAATTCTGCAGTTTTTTTAAATTAATATTTGCTGTTTATAAACTAGAATTATTTACTTTTTACTTCATTTGCTTACTTTTTAAATACCTACTTTTTTACTATTAACAAATTTTGTATTTTTTTGCATCTGTCTCAATATAAATATTTTACATATATGAGGGTGAGTCAAAAAGGATCCGCACTCTGGTTATGATAAAAACTTGTTGTTTGCCCCAGTATCTTATCAGCGCTTTCCATTCAAGGCTCCTGTCTCCCCAGTCACTGTGAACGTGTTACATCAGTTCAGTGCAGTTCCATCAGCTGAAAAATTCATCAACGCTTACAGTTTTCTGGGTTTCTCAAAGGCCAGTATTGGAACATTATCAGGAAATAGGTTCAACGATCAACAGTGCTCGTTACAGTGAGACGCTTATTGAAGAGCTGAAGCCTAAACTTCAGATAAAACACAGGGACTGATAGTCGAGGGTGTTGTGATCTCACACTTGGACACTCTGCAGAAACTTTGTTTTAAGTTGTTAAATCATCCCCTGTATAGTCCTGATCTCGGTCTGTCAGACTCTCACCTGTTTGGTTCCCTGAAAGCAGCCCTATGAAGATGAAGATTCACCTCTGATGAAGAAGTGAAGACAGCGGTGCATTCGTGGCTCCCTGCGCTGCTGAAATATTTTTTTAAAATGAGGGAATATAAAAGCTTGGTGACAGATGGACAAAGTGTATTAAAAAGCACAGAGATTATGTTGAAAAAATGATATATTTGTTTTCTCTAAAAGTTAAATTAACTAAAATAAATTATACAGCCAGAGTGCGGATAATTTTTGACTCACTCTATAACAAGCCAGTCATAAAATATTGTCGTAAGCTTTTGTAGTTTTAATATTTAATATGACTGTTTTTAAATTCATATTTATATGATTTTCTCATTTTATTGAATTTTCAGGAGTGTAGCATCTTAATGCAATTCTCTTTCTCTCTCTCTCTTTTAGAGTAATGAGTGTAGACGAACCTTCATGGACTGAGGAAGGAGAAGAGCCTCCTGATCACTCATATTATAACAACATCCCTGGCAAGATGCCCCCTCCTGGCGGCTTCATCGATGCACGGTTGACCAATCAGACAGCAGAGAGCGGCCAGGTCTCTTCAGATAATCTAATCTAGTGGCATACGTTTAGTCCCACAGCAGACTATTCAGTCTGGTGTAGACCACATGAGTAATATAATACACATTAATGAGCTTACTTATTACTTATTATTTATTGCTTGGTAATTACTGGGCTCGTGGAGACAGCAGTGATGGAGATTCATAGTTATTTACTTTGGCACTGAAATGGTCGAACCATCAAAGAAACGTTGGCCTTGTGCATAAACTAAATACTGTACACATAAAACATATAACACTTATAAAGGGAGGCTATGACACCAAAAACCAAAATTTTTTGACATTCATATGGGTCTTGCGTGTGTGTATGTGTGTGTGTGTGTGTGTGTGTGCATGTACAAAAGAAGAGAAAAAAAAATAATTCCATGAACTGAAAAATTCTAATCAATTAAAATATGAGTGCTGAACAAAACAATAGAATATATAGTAAAAATGTGTACTGTATGTTTAGGTTAAAATTAATTAAATAGAATTAATTACATTAACAAATTTATTTATTTTAGCAAAATAGTCATAATATCAATATGTCAAACCTACACCTAATATTTTTCAAGTATGCTTTTTTTTTGTATTGACCAGAGTTTAAACCCTCCAGTTAGATGTCTCACCCTAATGTGACCTCATATAAGAAGAAGAGCCCCTCCCCCAGCTAGTTGCTCAGCTCTGCTGGTCTCTTGTAGGGTGTGGCTCAAGAGTAGCTTGTTTACATTGACACTGAAATGGCACGTTCGGGGGAGGAGTAAAACAGGGACACACTTTAGGGAAGCTCTGAGACCTTTGTGAACTTGTTAAATAAATAATAAAATATGGGACATGTAGAATTTTAGCCATTATTAGTTTTTTTTGTATTATTATTATTATTTTTTAAATAAATATATATTTGGCTCAGGATTGTGCAGTATAGAGTGACATATCTTTTTTCATCACAAAATAGACGATATGATGAACAGAGCGAAAAATAAAAAAAGTGGGTCACATAGGCAAAGAGTTTCTGATACACATAATCAAATAAAGACTTCCATATGAGCACTTCTTTTTCTTATCGTTATCTGTGCCGTCTGAGTTTTAAGGGTTAAATCATTATCTTTGATAATGCGGTCGCAGTCAAGTGTGACTATAATGTCTGCAATTGATAACTTGGCATCACAAATCATTAAAGGTGTCTTTTCAGGCTTTTTCAGCTATGTTTTATAATGAATTCGTCCACTATCCAATTTCTGGACATACAGTACTGTAAACTGCAGCATTTTGGTATCTTTAGGATCTTGCCGGTGCTTTGTGAAGCATCATGCACTGAATTTTAAAATAATCTAATTGACAAGACATGTGCCTACAGTAGAGATGAGTTTCTTTTTTCCCCCATAATCTCCCTCACGCCTACAGAAAGTCAAACAGTTGAGTTGGTTGGATTCAAATTAATGAATTAAACCAAGAAATGTTGGTCTTACAGTATATTGTCAGTCATAATAAACTTATAATATCCTGATGCTAAAGCTGGTTGTTTCTCAGCCACAATTTTAGCCACATGACCCTTTCATGTGACCCAGAGGCGAGTGATCGCTGACAGCACAGTCGAGTTCATTTAAAAACGTATTTTTAGCCTTGTTTGGTGGACGATGATAATTGTTCTTGAGACACTTTCGGGAAAAAAAATCCCTAGACATCCATGAAGATATAAGCTGCATCAGAGTGTGTGAGCACTAATCAGAAACCCTGATCCCGGGTCTGCACTCTGCTTTGTCCACTTCACATGCATCCTGTGTGTGATGATGTGATGACTCTGGCTTATGTAAGGTCTTATTTGCAGTAGATTAGTGTTGCAGCCTAGGGTTGCAGTGATGCGGAGTGGCTGTATTATTACTGGGGATGACTCATATTCTCTCTCTCTCTCTCTCTCTCTCCCGCACGCTCTCTTTCTGGGCTGGCTCTCGTTTGTCGCAGGGGGCTGGAGTAGACCAGATGTACTACCAAGGCAGGCCTATACTTGTCCAACAAGGTGAGGAGCCTCTCTCTCTCTCTCACACACACACACACACACACACACACACACACACACACACACACACACACACACACACACACACACAAACATCCATGTTGCGATTAATAAAATTGCCATTTTAAACTTCTGTATATCCATACAGGATGTTCTCACTTATTGCCCTCATGTTCCTTTTTTTTTTTTTTTTGGACATTTGCTTTCAGGATCTTGTGACATATACAGTTTGCCCGAGGTCAAAGGTCAAAGCCCCAAGCTGGGCGAGGTTCCTACATATGTGAACACGCAGCACATCGATCCACAGGTGCTGGCCGCGCTCCAGGGGGAATCTGAGGCACCATGCGAACCATGTGGGGGGGCCACAGCCAGGGACAGCCCCAGGAAAGACCTTTTCGACATGAGTAAGGCTCAGTGACATTCTTACATCTTCAGAATTAACCTGCTTTGATCAGATCTGTCTGTTGGTAATCAAAACAAATAAACATGAGGCTGTTTCATATTAAAAGTAATATGCAGGAAGCACAAGAGATAGCTGATGGGTTCGCACATTAGGAAGTATGGAAATCTTTTTGACATTGAATTGATACCTTTTGGCAAAAAATAAACATTTTTTATTTCGCACAGAATGCTTTAATTTAAGCAAGGATTTTTACAGGTCATATTCTCAGAAACGTACACAAATTTAGTATCAATACAATATAAAGAAATACGAATAATTAGCATTTTTATTTAAATGTACATTTTTGTGACACATAAAATGACATCTCTCCAAAACAGCTGAAGTTTGCAACTTGAAATATTTAGGGAAGCGAGATCGGTCACTTCCATGCTGAATAAACTTTAGCAGTAGCATCTTTGGCACAAACATTTCCTGTATTATATGTATTACATTAAAAAAAAACAACAACAAAAAAACAATACTGTGTTTTGGCTGAATATACATTTTATAAATTGATACATTGACTCATGTACAGTATTTATTACTATTAGTAATACTCTATCTGTTACCACTTCAAAATGGATTATTGTTCTATAACGGCACATCCTGAAATGCTGAAATGTTTTATTTCTCTGAATACAACAGCAGTTTGCCAACATTAAGAAAAGTTTGTTTGTTAAACAAGGAATATGCATGTTTTTATCCACTCGTGGATAATTTTTTAATATTGTGGAATGTCTGTGAAACAGGTTTCCTCAGGAGCGTGTCTTTTGTCTTTCTTTCTTTCAACTATAATAAGAGAAATAAATATAATGTTAGTAAGGCATGTCAAAGTGCTGACTCCACTGTCCTGAAGACGAGCTGAAAACACATAAAACCATAAACACGACGACAGTGGAGACTGCTGAAATAAATGTCCAGTCATTCATCATGTATTTCTTGAAAATGCGTTTCTTTTCAAATATGAAGCCATCACTTAACACTCAGCATTTAAACACGCATTGTACTTATTTAACATTTATAGGGTCTTAATTTATTTTTTCTTTTTTCACTGTGTGCACATAAAGATATAGAGTATTTTCTATTCCTAAATTTCAAATAATTTTGCAATAAAATAAAATCCAGGACGCTTCATGTTTGAAAAGTAACGCAGTAAGGACAAATTACTCCCCACAGATACAGAGTTACTAGGAACATTAGTGATTAATCATTAATCGATTAACTACCATTAGAAATTTAACCGATTAAAAATTTAATAACTGACAATCTTTGTTTTGCACAATATTTCTCACATGTACTTTGCTTGTGCAAGGGGGTTCACTTGCAGTTCAGCTAGAGTGGAATGTATTGCATTTAATCAGTCAAACTTTTGAACGAAGACATTAAGGATATTTTTAGTTCATTTAGTTTATAATATTTGTGCTTCTTTAATTTGTCTCGCAGCTAATTTGGTGGGATCTTGCTGTTTAAATAAAGCTTGATAAAATCGATTTTTTTGTTATTTTAATTACATTCAATTTTGTAAAAATTTTGTTTTGTTTGTAATTCCTAATAATTAGTAGATTATTGATTGTTAAGGTGTTCAACTATAGATTTAATGAAATGTTCACAATTTTACAAACATAAATGATACATTATTTATTATTTCTTAAACATTTATAGGCTTTTAATAAAGAAAAAATATGATGTGTCGCATGAAGTAGAACAGACGATTTTAAGACGTATCGGTCTGTGCTGCTCCTGTTTCCTCGCAGAGCCATTTGAAGAGGCGATCGTGACTCAGTCCCCGTCCTCGTCAGTGTCCGTGTTGAACAAGGCATCGTCGGTAGATAACTGCAGCCCGGTGCTGACACGCTCGGCCCTGCGCTCCCTCCCCGAGCTCGAGCAGCAGAGCTGGTACCACGGAGAGATGAGCCGCCACAATGCCGAGAAACTCCTGCGCAACGACGGAGACTTCCTGGTGCGCAAAAGCACCACCAACCCGGGCTCGTACGTGCTGACGGGCATGCACAACGGCCTCGCCAAGCACCTGCTACTCGTCGATCCGGAGGGCACGGTGAGCATCACAGCCATCATTTTCTCATACTTCATTCTTAGAGAAAACAACAAGAGAATCATTTTCTGGTTTGCTTTAGAGAATATGCTGAAAGAAATGTCCGAACCACAAATGTTTATCTTTAAAAGGTACGGACTAAAGATCACATATTTGAAAGCATCAGCCACCTGATCGGCCATCATCGCGACAACAACCTGCCGATCGTCTCGGCGGGAAGCGAACTGTGCCTGAAGCAGCCCGTCGAACGAAAACAGTGATGACGTCATTTCGTAAAGAGTAAATAAACAAGCAAACTGCACAGTGGGAACAGGGGGAACCCTGAAACCTGATACTTGAAGACGAGCGTGAGTAATGAGCGCGCGAAGATGGCGGCGGACGCGGTCGGTTCAACGGTGACATCATTTCTCCGATTGCTTCTGGACTACGTGAAAGAGAAAAGGAACCGCCCGATTTATAGAACTGTTCTAATTATTTTGTTGTGACGACTGAAATTCTATATTTTTTGAGACGACATTGGTGCATTTGGGCTTTTCGGTGTTTTAGACTCAAAAGACAGGATGACTGCAAACTCTACGCGAGATCAGATTAAACACAAAGTATTTTAGAATAACTTAAAAAAAAAGTTTTAGTTTTATCTATCAAGCACAACCGGATTTACATGTTCGTTGGTAAGCGTTAGACGAGATACAAATATTTGAAGAAACAAACAAACAAACAAAAAAAGTTGTTTATATCGAACTATTTTAGAAATCGTTCTTTAACTGCAGCCAGTGCCAGTGGCAGGTCGTTTGATCCCGTCAGATCACTGTTGGGTCGCTTTTCTGGAGGAATATATCAGTGTATTCGCTTAAACCGTAGACACACACACACACATACACACACGGCTTTAAAGTACTGAAACTTTTCTATGATGTTGAATCCTGTGGCAGCGCACTCGCATGACTTGAAAAAAAAAAAACGAAACAAAACAAAAAACAAAAACGTTAATTGTTCTCGTGGTCATCGTTTGTAGCCCTCAAAGCCCACTGACAGGTGCTTGTGTATGCTAACGATGTACAATATTTATGCTTTTATTCCTAATATTAATGATTGAATTTGGTTCCTTCTTTGAACTTGTAAAAAGGTGTGTAGTTAATTCATTATGTTCAGGCCTTCTTTTATACCATGGATGTTTTTTGTTTTGTTTTATTATTATTATTTTACGGCTTTTCACGGCTTTAAAAACACACACACACACATGCAGAGATTGATATCATTTTAATTATATAATTAATAGCACAAACAATGCATAAATCCGGGTTTTCTTTAAAAAGAAAAAGTGCACATTAACAACAACAAACAAAAAAAAAGATTTTTTTTAAATGATCAGTGATTGGGTAATTAATGAGTCGGGCATCCAATCACAGATTAATGTATTTATTCATTTGTTTATTTATTTATTTATTTATTTATTTATTTATTAAGCAAGCAAAGAAACTCATGTGCATGCCAGTGAAGTGAATCAGCTGCTCAGATTGTCCCTCGCCAACACGATTTCAGGCACCACTACCAGGCTTTTTTGTTCTTTTTCCCCCTCCCACTAAACCCCCCAACCATCCATAAGTGTTCGTCTTCATTTTGACCAAAAAAACAACAAAAGAAAAGAAAAAACCCACGACCACAGTACTCGACAAGTCTTTCCAAAATAACTTGCGCGTACGAAAGCGCCCCGGTTTCAGTACTGCATCCTTCTTTAAGATGGCCGCCGGAGAGCGATATATGAACGATATATGAAACTAATCATTCACCTATGCAATTACACTTTGTCCGTTCATGATCTCAAAAAACGAGCAGACGTGTAGAAATTAGAATTAGGAACATCTTATTAATCCTGGAGACATGCTTAGAATATTTGCGTACGGATATTTTACATTTATCGATCTTACAGTACATTTAAGCTACTGTAGTTAGGCTGCATTAATCAAGTAGTGAATGTATTTATACTCCAGTAGTACTGTAGTACTTGCATAGGCAAAAATGATTATTTTCATATACAATGGAGTAGATAAAAAAAAAAGATAATAATAATAATAATAATAATAATAAGGCAAGATTGTTCTTTTTTTTTTTTGGATGTTGTGATCATTTCTTAATGACACACTGGACACCTAATATTGATGTATTGATATATTTTTCACATAAAAATACACAAAACACCAGTAACGAGGACTGAACGTAAGTGAGCTTTCATTTCTGAATGTGTGGCTTCACTGTGTAGAGGAATGATTTGAAAAGGTCAATCACATGTTTTCACATTTGAATGATAAAATGAGTGAATTTCTGGCCTCAGTACAAGTTTACCGTTGTACTTCTTTCTGCTTCACGTCATCCATGAACATGTGCACTGCGATCCACACACAAAAAACACATCAACGCACTGCGGGAGCGCTCATACTTGAACATCAGAGGCTGCAAGTAACAAAGTACTGTACAACTTTAACGTTATTGAACTTAAGGTTTTTCTCATGTATCTTAACTTTCCAATTCTCCTTTGGTATTTTTCATATATGATATGAAATGTATATGATACATTTGTAAATGAAAAACCTGTACTTTTACTCCATTCTACTTTTCATACATTGATTTTATGATCTAAACATATGACTTCAAACAATATCATGACTGAGCAATTCCAATTCCACCAATCCAAGCGGTCATTGTTAACAGAAATGCCTTGCAGGTCCTTTTGAAAGTGTAGATTGCATAAAACATCAAAGTGATTGACAGTTACCTGGGTAACGGAACAATTCGATTTTATTTATATAGTGGTTTTAACAATGATCATTGTCGCACAGCAGCTTTACAGAATCCAAAATAAATTAGGGAAATGTGTATGAAATGTGTATAAATCAAATTGATCAGCTCCCATCCAATGTTTAATTGTGTAGCATTTTAAAGGTTGGCAACGTTAGCAACTACTGTACCTCGCTAAGCTACCAAAAGTAACGACAGACATTAACAATGTTACCCGCTTTTCGTTTGATTAATGTCAAAAACGTGTCGCGTTCACAGACTTTCACTTTCATGTGATCAACTTCAGTCAGGATTGAAAAGCGTATAAAATATTGTTTATCAGTAACGGGATCAATAGCTAGCCAGACGATTCGGTTTCTTTGTGGCGTACATGTACTTTTGTACTTAAAGCACATTTTAGAGCACGTACTCATGACTTCTACATGAGCAAAAATTTTAAGTCATATTTCTACTTGTACTTTTACTTGGGTATTGTGTTTGTGTCCTTCTGCCACCTCGGATTAACACCTAAAACAGTTTCAAACCTCTTTTACAATTAACTAATACTGTATATAACAATTTAATTTACAAATTTTTACTTAATATAATGCATTAAAATACATTTATAAACATTCATGTATGCATTTAGCAATCTGCTACAATATTGTTTTTTTTTACCAACAATTTTTTCAATTCTGACTATTTGAGGCTGGATGCATATTTGTGCGCTAAAAAGTTTTGAAATTGTTTTATTGTTACAGTATACAAACTTACACTTGCTCACTATAGAGCTGAAAGTGTGTGGACACCAAACGATCAAACTTGTACGTCCTTGAATGATGAACATCTCATTCCAGGTTTATTCTCACTTTGCTCTTATTATAAGCTCTGCCCTCATGGGTAGGTTTTCCACTAGGGTTTGGAGCAAGGCTGTGCGGATTTGTGCACTGATTACAGGTAAGGAGACTCGAGTTCCAGCTCCTATCCTAAAAGTGTTCAGTGGGGTTACCTAACACTTCTCAAGTTACCCTAAACCTTATATTTTGCTGATTTCTTTATATTTATGTGTCATGTCAAAGGTTCCAAACAGGCAGAAGTTGATGATTATTCTATAACAGCGTGCCTCGAAGTTTAATTCAATTTCTTTGCAGTAATTTATCAACACTGACATTTTTTAATTGATTAGACAACATTTTATTCATTTTTTTAATTGTTGTACATTTACATTAAATGTCATGCATGATGTTCTTAAGTAACGTTATCACACATTTTTTCATCAACCTCTCTTTAAGCTTTCTTTATGTTAACGAACAAATCAATATTTAAACGGGTTACCAGATAGGGGATTATGATTCTGTATGAGTATTTTAGTAAAAGGGTGACTGTACGTGTTGGTTTGATAATTTTAAGAAAAGTATAATATCACCAACATATTACAGTACGAGTCAAATGTTTGGACATACCCGGATTTTTAATTCAGTGTTTTCATTTTCTACATTGTAGAGCAATACTGATGACATCAAAACTCCAGTATAAAATGACATTATGGAAGGATTTAATTCAGTAAAGAGAAACAACAGTCCATCATTCCTTTATGACATGAAGGTCAGTCCATCTGGAAAACCGCGAGAATTACGAGAACAAGAATATAGAGCATTTCCAGTTCAATCGTAACAAACCATCAAACCAGCTAAGATGAATCCGGCTCTCATGAGGAACGTCACGGGAAAGTAAGATCACAGCTTTCCTCTGCCGCAGAGCATGAGCTCATTTACAGTTCTCAGCCTCAGAAATTAACAACCAATTAACCAACAGCAGCTCAGATTAGAGCCAGCGCGAACGCTTCCCAGAGCCCAAGTAGCAGACACGTCTCAAATGTTCAGGAGATTTATTTATTTATTTATTTTTTAGGATGTCTTCGGTATTATTCTACAGATCAGATAAAATAATAAAAATAAAGAAAAACTGAATTTGAAGGTGTGTCCAAGCTTTTTCACTGTAAGTGCATAAGAAGTCTTTTTGTACGATACCAGATGGACTTAACCGCTTTATATTATCCACAGTCTGTTATTTATTCCAAAGTCAATACTACATCACGCCAATCGCTTTGCCGCAATGCATCATGAAAGATCAACACATTCATTACACACTTTATACATGTTCATATTAACCATGAAGCAGGTCTGCAGTTACTTTATTACTGTACTTAAGTACATATTTCACATATCTTTACTTGAGTAGTTTTATTAATGGTTAGGTTTTACTTTTACTCTACTTTTACCCTACTATATCCTACAGCAAATATTTGTACTTTATACTCCACTAAATTTCCACACATTGCATCGTAGTGGTGCATCTTATTTGAAGTAGTAATATGGCCACCTGCTGGTTATTATGCATAATTGCATGATTTTTCTTTGTAAAGGATGCAGAGATGGTTGCACATAGTGATGAATTAGCATGTTCACAATCAGGACGCACAGAGAGAGAGAGAGAGAGAGAGAGAGAGAGATTTACTGTACCATGACTTTAAGGCTACTGTGAGCTAATACAGTGGAACCTCGGATGGCGAGTAACGTGGTTGACGAGTGTTCCGCAAACCGAGCAAAGATTTTTAATATTTTTTTTATTCGGAAACCGAGCAAGTATTAGTTTATGAGCGCCGAGTATCATGCTTCACACATGCGACTCTTATTTTGACACCGAGCGTCACTCACTCACCTTCCCCCCACGGCTTCGCAAACACACAGAAACTCTGCTCGTGTGCGCGCAATTTGACACTGACACACACGCACAGACGCTCTCTCCGCTTTTCACCCCCTCTTTGGCTTCACAAACACACAGAAACTCTGCTCTGTCGTGATTCTTTTCAAAGATAAGGTGCTGTTTTTTTTTTTTTTACTTCACAGCAGTGATTCCCTTAGTATGCGCTCACGCCAGGTCAGAGAGATTTCTTTTTTTTCCCCTCTTAAAATGTGCTTGTTGTGAAACTTAAAAAGTGAGTCTGTTAATATACGCTCATGCCAGTCTCAGAAAGATTAATTTTTTTCCTGTTAAAACGTTTTTTTCCCGTTGTGTGTGTGTGTGTGTGTGTGTGTGTGTGTGTGTGTATGTGTGTGTTGTGAATCTTAAAAAGCGAGGTGGGGAGAGGGAGGAGGAGTGTTACTGTGTAAAACGAGGCGAGGGAAGGGGCACACACACACACACACACACACACACGGCGCCTGCGCGCACCAACGGAAACACTTATCTGTCAGGATTTATTTGTACTTTTTTTAAAGGTAAAGTGCAGATTAATTTGTTTAATTTTCATTTTATAGATTGTATTAATTATTTTTATGTATTTATTTTTTGGGGCTGTGGAACAAATAATTTGAGTTTTCATTATTTCTTATGGTAAATGATAATTTGGTTTAAGAGTGTTCTGGAATACGAGCCCACTTCCGGAACGAATTATGCTCGTAATCCAAGGTTCCACTGTACAGTGCTTGCAAAGGTATTCCTACCCCTTGCACTTTTTCACATTTTATCAAGTTATAACCTCAAATGTAAATGTGTACGTTGAGATTTTACGTAATAGACCAACACAATTGTGAATTGTAACACAATTATGACCGCATAATTGTGAAGGTGAAGAAAAATGATTAAACATTTTTCAGATTTTCATTTGTTAAAAAAATGTGAAAACCATTTATCAATTTCCTTCCACTTTTTCACAGTTATGCCATCTATTACACAAAATCCCAATAAAACACATTTTTACGTTTGTGTTTGTAACGTGACAAAATGTGGAAAAGTTCAAGTGGTACAGTATAAATAATTTTGTAAGGCAGTGTACACGCTCAGTACTTTTGATACTTTAAATACATTAGTACTGTACTGTAGGTGATTTGTACTTTTGCTCAAGTAGAATTGCAAGTGGAAAAGAATTATTACTTTTACTTCAGTGATATTGTACCTGGGATGTCTTTACTTTTACTCACGAACAGGATTTGTGTACTTCACCCACCTTTGACTTATATAGTTTGTTATAACTTGTTTACTGGTTAGCACTGGGCACCTTGCACTTCCAGGTTCCAGGTTCGATTCCCACCTCGGGGTCTGAGTTTGCATGTTTTCCTCGTACTTGGTGGGTTCCCCCTGGGTATTCCGGTTTCCTCCCACAGTCCAAAGACACACAGATAAGACTAATAGTATTCCCAAAATCCAGGGTGTACCCCTGTAAGTCTCCTGGGAGACTTTATAGAGAGTAAAACTTTATAGAGACTTTATAGAGAGTAAAACGTTATAGACGGTGAGTGATGGGGTGAGTAATCAACAAATGGTTGGTGTGATGGTCCTGAATTCTGGAAGAAGGTTTATCAACCTAAAGGGCTGAAAACCTGAAACAGACCTGAACTTCATGTCTAGGGGCAGCAGAGGGAGCCAACTCTGTGTGTTTGGGTAACTGTATCAACGTGTGATAAACTGTCTGAATACACACACATACAGAAACCTCTGGCATATTCCATGTGATGAACACACACATTCTTTTTTTTTTTTTTACTTACAGATCTTGAACTTTATTATACTAGATTTATGTACTGTAAAACCACTTACATGGTGTTGCAATCAGAACTCAACATCTTAGTGTTTTATAATGCGTAAGAATATAATTTTCAAAAGTTCTTTTCACGCACACATCTCTCACATCTGAAACATGTGGCATATTTGTGATTATACTCATATTAAATAGCAATATTAATGCACTGATCATGACAGTCACGAAAAAGGAACTACAGGCATGGCGTGAGTTCTTGCAATGTGTTTGTTGATGCTGTTAAGTTGACTGATTCATTTATCTATTTTGGATTACTGATGTTTCCCTGTTCTTGTTCCTGTTTCGGTTTTGTTTATAATCAAAAATCTTGATCTTTGAAGCCTAAGCTGTGCCTGCAGTCCCGTTGCATGACACCGATCAGAAATGCTTCAGAAATGCTTCAGAAAAGAAGATCCATTTTCATGTTACTGTACCATCCTGATTATTCCTTAATTATTGTATTCCTTTTTATTATTATTATATTTATTTATTATTCTTAAAAAATTCTACATCACACTTTATATTTTGTGTTACTTTATAAACTTAATTTGCGAATGAGTTGTTCGCTCCCTTTTACATTCCCTTTCTCATTTCTGAAAACTAAGCATTGACACTGGAGACTCCTTCCTAAACTGCTACTGTACATCACGTCTCTCTACAGAAAAATTCTAAATTGATTATACACTTGAATATAAAAATGATCTGATATTAGAACATGTCCAGATGGCATACTGTTCTACAGTATACTGTACTGTCACTTACTGTATCAGCCATAACATTTAACACATAATATTAACAATGATTATGAATTATATAGCACTAAACTGGCTCCAAGGCTCACCCATGCCTGCGGGGACCAAAGACCAGCCTGTCCGGTTCGATTAGTTCCAACAGAACTGATCATTGCTGTACAACTTGTTAAAAAATGTCAATGGTGGTCATGGTAGAAAGACATCAGAACACCCAGTGCACCACAGCCCACTGAGCACGAGCCCCAGCAGGCAAAAAACCCAAAATTTGCTTACCCAGCCTCCAAATTCCCCAGATCCCATTATAATCGAGCACCTATGGGATGCACCAGTAAAACAAGTTCAATCTACAGTGGACCCATCATGTATGTCACAGCATCACAAGGATCGCCACTGTTCTGCTGCCAGACATCACTGCACGCCACAAGAGGTCTCGTGGCGTCATGCCCCGAAGGGCCAAAGCTGTCTAGGTTGCACAAAGAGGAACCTACTGTACACAATACTTGGTGTAAAGTTCTTTGTTGTAATGTTACGGCTGATGGGTGTAAGTAGAAGGAATTTTTGTGAAATGTGAAACTGGGTCTAAATTCAAGCTATATTATTGAGTCTACACCTGTTTCTATGGATACACATGTATCAGAGACATGGAATCAGTCTTTCATGTACAAGTTCATTCAGTTTAAGCTGCCGTCTCATTTGCCTAAACACCGACCAAACAGTGTGACAAAGAAGAGAACCCGAGGAAGACGGTCCCCCACAACCGTCTGGACAAACCGTTTTGTCAGCCCTCTTGTGCAGAAATAACTAATCAAGGATAAAGAAATGACAAGATGCAAGATACAAGATACTTTATATAACAAGAAAAAAAGGATGGTTAAAAGACTTGGTTTAACTTTCCATTCTGGTTTAAGATGTCATCGTGTCTTGTTTAGAATGTTTCCTTGTCGGTGTCTAAGTTTAGAATAAGCATGCATTTAGAGAATCTAAAAGGTTGTAAATAGATTTTAGTTACACAAACAAGATAATAATTTTTTATAATCACATGTTTGATGAGTGATCTGAGAAGACTGGTGTTTATGTGGTGTTCATAAAGCACAGAAGTATAAGAGTCGTTAATTGGATGTATGTTTTGGTGAAGACAGAAGTCAGAGTCGTTAGCTGCCTGATCCACTCTGTAACCTAAGCCAAAATGGAAAACCCCATCCTCTGTTCCGATGATGAACTCTGGAATTACATGGATTGCTGGATCCAGAAGTCTGAGGTTTCTGTGATGGTTAAGTGACAACGTTCCCTTATTTCCCCTGATCTTCAGCTGGTTTCTGACCCTGACTAGAGCTCTTACTCCTGCTGCCTTCCCCATTCAAGTACTTGGAACATCCGCACAGCAGCTTGAAAAACGCCCTTCGCATCTCCTTGCTCGCCAGTGTGTAGATCACGGGGTTCATAGCCGAGTTGATCATGGCCAGAGCGATGAACCAGTCGGCTTTGAGCAGGATGGAGCACTGCCTCGGCTTGCACGCCACATCGGTGAGCAGGAGGACGAAAAGTGGCATCCAGCATACGATGAATATCCCGACGACGATGATGACCGTCCGCAGCAAGGCCATGGCGTGCTCAGAGTTGCTGTGCTTCGTCACCTTGCGGCTGCTGGACTTCACCAGGATGTAAATGCGAGCGTACAGTACGGAAATGGCCAGGAGCAACGCCGTGAAGATGCTGATGCAGAACGCCACATATTTTTTTGAATAGAGAGGTAAAATGACCGAACAGTTGGGAAGTTTCTTTCGGCAGTTCCAGCCAAGGATGGGCAACACTCCGAGAGCCACAGCGACCAGCCAGCATGTCCCTATGAGCAGAAACACTCTGTAGTTCTTGGTAGAGTCGTAAGGTCTCATTTTAATCATGGTGAGATGCCTTTCGATTGCGATAGCCAGCAGACTGAAGATGGATGCTCCCAGAGCTACAAATACACTCCCTTCGCGTATGAACCACGATGTTATTGAAAGGTGAAGAGTTCTTTCCCCGGACAGCAACATATTTACAATGTACGTCACACCGGCGAGCAAGTCACACAGCGCCAGATTCCCAATGAAAAAGTACATGCGACTGTGGAATTTGTGGTTTTTCCAGATGGCTATTAGGACTATCACGTTTTCCAGTACTATTAAGTTGCATATAATCAGGAACACCACTTTCTTAGGACCTAAAAAAGTCCCCGTGGTGATGTTCCGATTGTCAAGCTTTCCAGTGTAATTGTAATGGTCGAGTATTTCTTCGTTTTGCATTGCTCCAGCAGGAGGCAGTACAGTACAAAAAAAGGAGAAGACACGCTTGAGATCGGGTGCTCCCGGTGAGAGAGGTTTCCAGATGGGTTTGCAGGACGATCGAGGGACTTTGAGATCCTAGAGCGTTACTTCTTCTTGGGAGTCTCTTAGGAGTTAAGTGGCTGGTAGGATATCTTCTCCTGGATGACAGACAAACAGGTTCTTACAACTTGATCTTAAATAAACAGCTTAAATCATACACATGCCTGTAAATACACGGGTAAGGTCCTGAATATGCCTCAAAATACTGTAGTATGTAGCATAAACTTCATAATCATTTATTGTATGTTCCATAGAAATACAATCCCTAAAAAATCTTGGTGGGGAATAATAAGAAAGCAGAAGTCTTTCAACAAAATTCCTTCTGTTTGAAAAAAAAATCAACCACCATCTACAAACAAATTCAGATCATGAAACACATAATAATGTGTTAATATTGGTGTGAAAGTCATACAACACTTACCATCTAAGTACTTGTACTCCAAAAAGCCCCTGTCCTCTACGTAGTATTCCAACAGAGTGTAAAGAATCGTAACTTCATCCTGCTGTGGCGTTTCCTTCAATTAAGGGAAACCTCTTCAGTGCACATGCTTACACTGCAGAAACGGTGCAACAGAGTTGCCAGGTTTCCATTCACTGACCACGGCATCAGCGTACGTGATGCACTTACCCCTTTTGCAAAAGCAACAAAGAGGTTTAGAACATTACAGCCACATGACTCACTGAAGGAGGATGTAACTGGGAGGGACCTCGAAAAACAAGGAGGGATCTGTGGAGGTTTGATTAGATACGGAATTCTGCATTTGTTTTGTTTCCCTGGGAGTTTCAAGATCAAGACGAATGCAAACAGGATCCGCTCTGAGGCTCGCAACGTGTCATTTCTCCTTCCTTTTTATATCCGTTGAATTATTCGTATTGTTGTAAGGGAACATAAAAGGAGTTGTTTCAGTGGACATTTAATGAGCACAACCGAGCGTAGGCTACAATTTGTGTGAGGTTAGTCAGACAGAGAGACAGACAGACAGAGAGACAGACAGACAGAGAGACAGACTGAGGGGCCAGTTAGCCAATGGCTTTATAAATAAGCATGATGAAAGAACATAAATGGAGTGAAGATATAAAAATTACCTTTTTAGGCATTAGGATAGTACCTTTACTGTACCTTTTATCGTTTTGTACAGAATCATAGAGTAGTTCCTGTGAAGAACGATGACAGTGATTAGAGGTTACTTAAACGCTTGGTGTAGTTGCATCAAATAAAAAAAATGGAAATCAGAGCGTCGTATGTTTAATAGAGAAACTAAGAGCATTTCTACACACACACACAAACACACACACACACACACACACACACACACACACACACACACACACACACACATACTGGTTTTTGTGATTTACAAGGACATTAATGGCCAAACCAGTAGGGTGGTGGTTTAAGGGGACCCACCTTTTCCTTTACAGAGATGATAATACTATCAAAAAATATATTTTGTTCTGCAGAAGAAGAATCTCACACACACACACACACACACACACACACACACACACACACACTGTGATGCGAACAGGATTGATACTAAACAGTTGTGTGACAATAAGAAAACTACTTGATTGTGAGACTTGATTGTGTATGACTGTGTATGTGACAAATAAAATTTGAATTTGACTAATCAGGAAAAAATAAACCTTCGGTTTGCTAAAAAGCATAAAGACTGGACGCCACAGAGAAAAAGGTCATGTGGTCTGATGAGTCCAGATTGAGCCTATTTCAGAGTGATGGGCGTGTCAGGGGGGAAAAAAAAGGAAGCGCATGAAGCGATGCACCCATCATGCATAGTGTCCACTGTACAAGCCTCTGGAGGCGGGGTTATGATCTGGGGTCGCTTCAGTCGCTCAGGTCTAAACTCGAGTCAGCTGGCGACCTGAAAATACACACAAGGTTATCACATGTTCATCTCTGATGGTATGGGCAGACTAAAGGACTCAGATTGTGAAATAGTGGTTTAGGAAGCATGATGAATAATTTTTATGCATGAGTTGGCCGTAATAAAGCAGGGTCAAATTAAATATTATCGTGTGCGACTTTCCTTTTGTTTTTGGCCAGGCAGCAAATGATGCGATGTGCAGTTATGTGAAAAAAAAAAATCAGCTATAGGGTGGTGGGTTATTCCTCCAGCAATAAACAAATACATTTTGTTTTGTTTATAAATTTTATTAAATATATTTTTTTAATTTAAATCAATTTTAGTCAAATTCTGTGTCGCAAAAACAGTGTTGTTGAGAAACACTGCGCTAGAATAATGTGTGATAGCAACTCTGTAGTCAGTTCCTCACTTTCTCTCAAAGACAAATACTTGAGAGTTTTCAGTGCCGGCTGTGATAAAGCACTGATACTGGAGTCTCCTTCCATTACTAATAAATAAACACATATTTACAAGACAACATAATGATTATAAACCTTCATTTACTTTGCGTTTAAGATTACTGGCTTCTCTGAATAAGTTGTTACTCTGGAAATTATACTGTGTTACGACAAGAGCATTCGTATAAACCTTTGACGTGAATTAGGCAGCGGCATTTAAGGAAAACTAATCACCACCTGGCCAGCATGGTGGTGTAGTGGTTAGCACTGTTGCCTTGAACCAGGCTCGATTCCCATCTCTGTGCGCATGGAGTTTGCGTGCTCTCCCCGTGCATGGTGGGTTTCCTCCGGGTACTCTGGTTTCCTCCCGCATTGCCTGTAGTGTATGAGTATGTGTGTGTGCCCTGAAATGGATTGGCACCCTGTCCAGGGTGTACCTGCCTGTCCTGTTATGTCTATGAGCTGCAAAAGCCCTGACTTTTGCTCTAGTCATTAAGTGTAATTTTTTCCAGACTTTAGGGTGAATTTATGTTGTTTGCAAGACCGTACCTGTCCAGAATTCATCTGTATAAAGCTCTAAAGCAGCTGTGTTTCAAATTATCTGTGGGTGGCCTTTCGCGGTCTTTTCCATCCGAAATGTTTACCCTTTTTTCCTTTTCTTTGAACGGTTATACAACAACCCACAACACTAGCCTGAGATCAGTGGCTAACCCCAACTCCCATCTGGAGCACTCTGGAGAGTTTCTCAGTAGTCCCCGGTGTAGTCTATGAAGAAATGTCCTGCACGTGACAAACATTTAGCTGCAGGTTTCTATTTTAGCTTATAAAGGTGATGTGATAATGTTTAAATAGAATCAATGCAGCTCTGTGAATTTCTGTACGTGTAAATGCTTTTGCTGGAAGTTACAGGCTGTTCGTAACCTGGCTTTAAAGTATGCTGTGGGTTAATCAAACTTGTGAAAGAATTTTCCTGCATCTTTCTCTCTCTATTTCTCGATCTCTACTTTTGAGACCGTATCATGGCTTGCTACATTGTTAGCCTGAGAAATGAGCTAGCTTGTGATTGGCAACAAAAGATTCCTTGTTATGTCGAAAGCAGAAATGTACAAATTCCAGAATCATTATAATACCTCACAGAAGTTTATAAAATGGATTTGGACATTTTTTAAAAATCAGATATTAGCTAAAACTTTATATATTCTTTTTAAATCAAAGTTCATGTGAGACCAGCGTTCCACCAATACTGTACATTCAATAGACTTGCCTAAGCTTAGAATATGACCTGACCTGACCTGACATTTGTAGGTTTTAGATTTGATCATTAAAGCAAACTTAATGAAAAGTGAAAATTCGTCAAACAGAACGACATTAAGTGCTGATGTTATTTGTGGCGTCTTAGCTTCTCGGTCTGTTTCAGACGAAATTTACCATTTTATCAACCTAGAAAACCACAATTTGTTCATGTGGATGGCTTCTTCTTTCAATAAACCATGGTTTACTTTTTTTTCTTAAACAGTATTGCACCATCTCCTGTTACTGCATCACCCTGATCTGTTTCAACGCAGCTTTTTGTTTATTCCAAACACACACACATACAGTATGAGACTATACATTCCAAAACTATACTTAACAACTCCTCACTACACTGTGCACAATTATTTGGCAAGTTGTATTTTTTCGATCAATCCAAAATATTAATAAACCTCAAACCTGAATGTTTAAAAATGTAAAAGTAAGGATTTGGCTTACTTAGGAGAATATCTACTGTAAGTGTGCACAATTATTGGTCAACTATGGGTGCAGAAAATGAAAAATGTCCCATCTCTCTTTATTTTCTTCTATTTTTATCTGTTAAAGTGAGACAAATAAACAACTGAAAACGTTTGTGCTGCAGTAACCATGGCCTCCCAGAGACCGTTCAAAGAGGTGTACTGTTTTCTCCTGTTTAAGGAGACACCACAAGTTCTCAATCGGGTTCGATACCGTAAGATAAGGAAGAAAAGTCAGTATTCTTTGTCTATCTTTAACACCTTTACTGGTTATCCATGCAGTGGAGTATTGCAATGCATGTGATGGAGTATTGTCCTGCATAAATATCATGGACTTTTTCCTGTACCACTGCTTGAAGAAAGTGTCTTCTAAAAACTGGCAGTAGGATTGGGACTTGATTTTGGGTCCATCATCAACCTAAAAATGTCCAACTAGCTCATCTTTAATAACACCATCTCCATCGTGTCGAAGTGGAGCTCCGTGCTCGTTACAGATCCAGCCATGTGTCCATCCATCTGATGCACCAGGTGTTACTCTAATCTCATCAGTCCATACAACCTTTGGAAAATCTGTCTTCAGATATTTTCTGACCAAGTTTTGACACATCACCTACAGTAATATGTCTTGTATCTTGTGTTGTGATCAGCCATTACCTCAGCCATGTCTCTGAGCACTGAACACCTTGTACTTCTGGGTACTCCAGGTAGGTTGCAGTTATGGAATATGGCACCACTGGTGGATAACGCGTTTCTGGTAGTTAGTTTGTGGGTAGATCAGTGGTTAAGGTGATCAGAAGGTCTCAGGATCAAATCACAGCACTACCCAGTTGCCACTGTTTGCCCTTGAGCAAGGCCCTTAACCCTCAGATTTGTAATGATATAAAATCTTATATTAAAAGTTTCTTTGTGACGCTGTTGACTATTTGCAGCAAAACTTTTGATGGTTCTTTAATCATGCCAGAAAATATCTTAGCAATTTCAAAAGTGCTGCATCCCTCTGAAAGATTTGTTTTTCGCGATTTTTCCCTAATTTTCTCCCAAACTCCCCCATCAAGGCTACAACTACCAGTCAGGGTGGGCTGAAGACTCTTGTGTGTTTCCTCCGAACCACATGATGCCTGCCAGCCCCAACTTTTCGAACTGCAGATTGCTCACGCACCAAGACCGGGGGCGGCGTAACACACTTGGAGGACAGATCTATCTGCTCCTTCCGCTTGTGTGAGCTTACAGACGCCCGTGACTGGCTGTAGAGCCGTGATTGGCTTAAGCGCAAATTACCTTTTATCTCTCCCCTCTGAGAGAGCTCGGCCAATCATCTCTCTCCAGGCCTCCGCATGCGGGAGGTTACAGCATCACCCGGGACTCAAACTAGTAATCTGCGGATGACAGAGTGAGCAATTTTTGACTTTTCAGATTTAGTTAATCTCTTTTTTGGCCCATTTTGCCTGAGGAAAAGAATCTGCCTCATAATTAAGCACACTTGTTTATCTCCTTAGACCACACACCCTTCCTCATTACACAAATACACACCACCATCATATGCTTAAATAATAATATTATTCAATTATTAGTCACATGTACCTTACAGCATAGTGAAAAGATTTTTTCACATACTCTAGTTAGGAGGCTGGGATCAAAGCTCGGGGTCATCCAAGTTACAGCTCCCCTGTCACAGATAGGGTTAAGGGCCTTGCTCAAGGGCTCAACAGTGGAAACTTGGCAGTGCCTGGGCATGAACTCTCAACCTTTCAATCAGTAACATCATAACCCACAGCCTTAACCGTTTGAACTGCCACTGCCTGCCAATACATTCAGGTTTATACAGCTTGCAGTTGGAAAATTGCATAAAATTATGATTTGGTCAAAATACTCACTTGCCTAATAATTGTGCACAGTGGAATTGGCAAAAGTCATTTCCTCAACAGTCCATTTTTTTTCTCATGATGTTAAGACCAAAAAAGAAAAAGAAATGCGCAAAGAAAGTGCAGAAGATTTGCATGCCACAGCTCTAGCCGTGGTGGCATGGCAGTTATCACTGTCACATTGCACCTCCAGGGACCGGGTTCAATACTGTATGCATAGAGTGTGCATGTTCTCCTCGTGATTGGTGGATTTCCTTCAGGTACTCCTGTTTCCTCCAACAGTCCCACTACCACCACTACAAGTTAGGTTAATTAGCGTTCTCAAATTGCCTGGGCTGAGTGTGTGTGTCTGTGCTTGTTACTGATCCAGTCACGTGCCCATCCACTCTCATCTCATTAGTCCATACATTCACTTATCTTCTATACTGCTTTATACTGTGTTCATGGTTGTGTGATAGGCTAGAGCCTATCCCAAGATGCTTAGAGCATGAGGAGGGGTACATTCTGGACAGGGTGCCAATCTATCACAGGGCACACACACTCATTCACACACTATGGTTAATTTGGGAATGCCAGTTAGCCTAATCTGAATGTCTTTGAACAGTTGGAGGAAACCCACCAAGCACGGGAAGAACATGTAAATTCCATGCACGCAGAGATGGGAATCGAGCTTGGCCGGTAATCAAACCTGGACCCTGGAGGTGCAAGGCGGCAGTGCTAACCACTACACCACGTGCCGGCTACAGACATTTCTTGACTACTGTAAGTCTTGACATTTCACCTAACATGTCTTGTAAGGTGGTCTGGTTTCAGCCTCCCTTACCTTGACTATGTCTCTGAGCACTGAACATCTTGTACTTCTGGGTACTTCAGGTAGGTTGCAGTTATGGAATATGGCAGCACTGGAGGGAATTGGGTTTGTGGGTAGCTCAGGGACTAAGGTGATGGTCTACAGTCGTGGCCAAAAGTTTTGAGAATTACATAAATATGGGAAATTGGAAAAGTTGCTTCTTAAGTTTTTATAATAGCAATTTGCATATACTCCAGAATGTTATGAAGAGTGATCAGATGAATAATTGCATAGTCCTTCTTTGCCATGAAAATGAACTTAATCCCGAAAAAAAAAACTTTCCACTGCATTTCATTGCTGTCATTAAAGGACCTGCTGAGATCATTTCAGTAATCGTCTTGTTAACTCAGGTGAGAATGTTGACGAGCACAAGGCTGGAGATCATTATGTCAGGCTGATTGGGTTAGAACGGCAGACTTGACAACTGAAAATGAGAGTGATACTTGAAATCATTGTTCTTTCATTGTTAACCTGGTGACCTGCAAAGAAACGCGTGCAGCCATCACTGCGTTGCATAAAAATGGGTTCACAGGCAGTGGCGGGGGTGGATTGGGGAAAAAAAAATAAAATTAAACTTTTAATACTCAGGGCGCACAGTTCTGCGCTCCAAGGATGATTTGAAAAGATCCAATCAGAGCTCAGCCTCAGGTCACATGCTTTTCAAAGATTTACGTGCCTACATAGACACTCGTTTGTCCGGCGCCCCGCTTACACGAACACAAATGAACGTAATACAGTTTAGATTTTTTTTTTAATTGCAAATAAATTATATTAAGAAATACAGTGGAATATTGTGACTAAATGTCATTATTAAAATTAACAATTATTATGTTAAATAATGACATGTTAAAGGAGAATTCTTCTCTGCCTAACTTTAAGGGGGGCGGTGCCCCTGCGCCCCGTATTGACCGGCCGCCACTGTTCACAGGCAAGGATATTGTGACTACTAAGATTGCACCTAAATCAACAATTTATAGGATCATGAAGAAATTCAAGGAAAGAGGTTCAGTTCTTGTTAAGAAGGCTTCAGGGAATTCAAGAAAGTCCAGCAAGTGCCAGGATCGTCTCCTAAAGAGGATTCAGCTGCGGCATCGGAGTGGCACCAGTGCAGAGCTGCTCAGGAATGGCAGCAGGCAGGTGTGAGCGCATCTGCACGCACAGTGAGGGGAAGACTTTTGGAAAATGGCCTGGTGTCAAGAAGGACAGCAACGAAGCCACTTCTCTCCAAAAAAAAACATCAGGGACAGATTGATCTTCTGTAAAAAGTATGGCGAATGGATTGCTGAATGGATTGCATGGATGTGGCAAAGTCATATTCTCGGATGAAGCCTCTTTCTGATTGTTTGGGCCATCTGGAAAAAACACCCTCCAACAGCAACTTCTTCCAACAATCCAACAACAGTTTGGTGAACAATGCATTTTCCAGCATGATGGAGCACCGTGCCATAAGGCAAAAGTGATAACTAAGTGGCTCGGGGACCAAAACATTGAAATTTTGGGTCCATGGCCTGGAAACTCCCCAGATCTTAACCCCATTGAGAACTTGTGGTCAATCCTCAAGAGGCGGGTGGACAAACAAAACCCCTCCAATTCTGACAAACTCCAAGAAGTGATTATGAAAGAATGGGTTGCTATTAGTCAGGATTTGGCCCAGAAGTTGATTGAGAGCAGCCCAGTCGAATTGCAGAGGTCCTGAAAAAGAAGGGCCAACACTGCAAATACTGACTTTTTGCATAAATGTCATGTAATTGTCGATAAAAGCCTTTTAAATGTATGAAGTGCTTGTAATTATATTTCAACAGAAACAACTGAAACAAAGATCTAAAAGCAGTTTATCCCTCCCCTTTGAAAGAGCTCGGCCAATCAGCTCTCTCCAGGCGTCAGCTGCGAGAGGTTACAGCATCACCTGGGAAGTTAACTGGTAATCTGCGGATAATAGAGCAAGAACTTTTTACAATTTATGACTTTTCAGATAGAGTAAAATCTCTTTTTTGGCCCTTTTTGCCTGAGGACAAGAATCTACCTAATAAATATATACACCTTGATATAGTATAGTGTGTCGATCTCCTTAGGTCACACACCCTTCCTAATTACACAAATACATATCACCTGATATGCTTAAATAATAATGAAATAAAGCGTTACCAAATTGATGATACACACTGTTCATTATCCTAGTAGCTAGTAGTATGGTTCATTATCCATAGTAGCGGTACTCTCTTGCCTCTCGGCTCCTGGTTCCCAGGTTCGATCCTGAGCTCTCACTATGATTCCTGTTCCCACTGTAAACTCCTTTAATTTCCTATAAAATCTTTAGTATTATTGGTATTGCTGATATTGTTAATAGTTGGTGCCCTTGTTTCAGCAGGCTATCAATGTGCTGTGCAGCTATGAAACTTTTGGATCTTATACAAATTCAAATTTTATTTGTCACATACATAGTACGATATGCGATGAAATATTTATATATACGAGCGTGTAGCAGTGAAAGCTATAATTTCACATCTGCGTGTGATGGCACATATATAAATAAAGTCAACAATTATGTCATGTATACATTAGCTCCATCACCCATCTGTGTATGACTTCAATGTTGTGGTTAGAGCAAAGATCCCACTGCAGAAGTTCAGCCTGCCACCACATGTCCTGACGGGGTAGCATTTGAACTTGAGGTTGCAGGTTTTTTTGAGTGTTTTGAGTTAAACGAATTCAATATTTCACTGATGTTGAACGTACAACAAGCAGCATGATCATAAACATGATCACAAACATGATCATAAACATATGTACATGATCATAAACATGATCATAAACACATGATCATAAACATATGTACTTCTTTTTTGATCATAAACATATGTACATGATCACATGATCATAAACATATGTACTTCTTTTTTTCTCTCTCTCTGCCTTTTTCTCTTTTAGTCTTGCTTCAATGTCTCTTTAACTTCCGTGCAGTTTTGTGGTTTCCTCACAACCCCTAAAAAAAGCTTGAGCTGTGTGTGAGAGTAGCATACAGCCATTATATTGTGGTTGATTGCCCTATGATGTCTTATAGAGAAGTAAACTTATATTATATGAGGACGTTTATGATTAACCTGCATCAGGATTCGTAAAAAAATATATATATTATTCATGACTGAAAGACATATATATATAAAAAAAAAAAAAGATTAGGTTTGGAAAGACAGCATGCAAATATTATGCTTTTAATGATAAGGAGGAGCAAATTTGACTTCGAGCTCCCAACTCTCCCAAAACAGTAGGGCGCCAATACTTTTTCAATTATGAATGAGCGAAAAAAAGCAAGCAAATTTCAGTATGGGTACTTACTGTATGAACTTCACAATAACAGCATGGAGGATTATAGGTATTAAAAAAGGAAGGCCCACACTTCACTACAATCGTTGTCAATCAACCAAGACATGTTTCATTTCTAAACTGTGGTTTAGTTTATCTCTAGAGCTCCAGATGTTGATCAAGGTTAACAGAATTGATTAAGTCGACTAGACAGATCTGTAAAAAAAAAAAAAAAAAAAAAGGAGCAAAAGGCTCCATTTTGAAGTTACCTCCTGTCTTAACATGTAGTTTAAGTGTGTCAGTCCAAACTTGGGTCCTTGAGTCCATGAGCTAAAAAGTATTGGCCCATCAAAATTTAAAGATCTTTATTTTTAATGGTAACCACATCCACATCTGGGGAAAGCCTCAATCATTTCACTTACTGCTGCTAGACTAAACTCACTGCCCCACCATTCTGCACATATCTGCACAACATCTGCTCAGTTTGCTGAAATGACGTGCTGAAACTTAAAAAAAAAAAAAAGTATACTTTTTTTTCTTCCATGGAAAAAGTAATCGTCTAGGGACTGTGTCAGTTTTTAGACCTCAGGATTGCCCTCACTCTCTAATCTCTAAGCAATTCAGCATCACAGTATTTATTTCTACATTTCCACTGCCACGAAAGTCCATCACAAGCTTTAATCTCTGTAGACTCCTCTTGATGAAGCTCTGATTAGGTAGAACTTACGTACATACTGTATGAGCCCATCAGGTCTTGAGGTATGGCCAATAGAGCACATCAATTTGTATTTACAGTATATCAAATGTATCAAATTGTATCAAAATGTATTTCTGGAAAGAATCTATTAATAAATACCTTATCTATAAGATCATTCAACACAATTGTGAAAGTTTTAATTCTATACCTTGTTTTGAAGCACTTTAGTGAACACGTTGGTTACTCTAGCTGTGATAGGAAACTTTTTTTTGTTTTTTTCTTTTAAGTTATTTTCAGTGGTAGCAGGGAAATTCTGGTGAGAAATGAGTCTTAGAGTTTCCTCTTTGTTACCAAATCGTGGAATGCTCATATGCACTACCAGTCAAAAGTTTAGACACACAGTGGTATTTTCCTTTTATTTCTTTTATACTGTAAATCAATGCTGAAAGCATACTTCAAAATATAATACAATAATCTCCTCTGAACAGTTGATATTGAGATGTATCTGCTACTTCTGCTCTGTAAATCCTTCATAACGACTCTAATCTGAGGTGCTGGTTGTTAATCAGTGATTTCTGAGGCTGGTGACTCTAAATGAATTTCTCCTCTGCAGCGGAGGTCAGTTTTGGTCTTGCTTTCCTGGGAAGGTCTTCATGAGAGACAGTTTCATCATGGAGCTTGATGGGGTTTACAAACGCAATCGACACAATACTGTTCTTGCAAGAACTGATCCAGAACATCTGAACTTTGTGACTGTTGGCTGTTGATGTTACATACAGTAATTACACTTACACAATTAATTCCATATGGTATTTCTTAGTTTTCTATTTTGTTAGTTTTGAAATCTCCATTATTGTTGTAGAATGTTGAAAATAAATCACTAAACAAAAATCATTGAAGTAGAAGGTGTGTCAAGGTTTTGAATGGAATATATATATATATATATATATATATATATATATATATATTCGCATC
Source organism: Clarias magur (assembly GCA_013621035.1). Taxonomy (NCBI): domain Eukaryota; kingdom Metazoa; phylum Chordata; class Actinopteri; order Siluriformes; family Clariidae; genus Clarias; species Clarias magur. The sequence continues at coordinate 1,547,619 of QNUK01000081.1, read as the reverse complement.
AGCCATATCTCAGCAACCAAACAATACATTAAATAATTCTGGTATTAACTCTAGAATTTCATACATTTTTGCTCTGGACCTGCACAAAACAGATCTCAGACATCAAGTGAGTCTTTTTCCTTTCGACACATTCTCAATTTAACGGTTTGGTAAAAAAGTTATTTTGCACCATGCATTGTTTAACTAAGAAGTACAGTACTGTATACTGTATGTGCATTTACTAGAGTACGTAGCATCAGCAGTAGGTTCCCTGGTGGACCAGGGTTTATCCCACAGAAATCAGGTTTCACGTCTTGTCCATGATGTCGAATTAGTTGCTAAGAGAAAGGAAAAAAAAGTTCTACTAATAGCAAATTTAGCATTTTATGAATCTATTTCAGTTGTTCACTGTTTTCTACATATAATCATTCTACATATTATCAAATGATCAAAGTAATTTTAACTAACAAAAACACCCTTACCATACTAATGGTGTCCCCATTTCATAATGTTAACCCTTTGACAACAAAACATTCCCGCTGGGTATTAGCATACTTCGTAAACCAAGAAGAGGTGGTCAGTTAGTTTGTTTACTAACTTATTAACTTAAGTCCCAAAAGTCATACTAGTTAACAAATACATTACTAAAGAATTAATACAAGGTCTTCGTTGTTGGTTATAAAAAAAAAGCTTTCTTTCGTTCTTTCAACGACTATTGTCTAACATCCCATGTGAAAGACATTTCTGAGTTACTCCTTGTTTTAGCAACACAAAGCGTATAGATGTATGGGAAAATTCTAATGAATTAACCAGTGTGAAATGGACTGGAAATAACCTCTGAAACTGAAACATCTTCACTCGTCATTGAGGTTCATGTACTGTATGACATGGGGATCTTTTTTGTTGTTGTTGTATTTTTTACGTATGATGTTATCAGACTCCTGCATGCAGTACAAGCCAAGGTCTTACTCTTTAGGATGTGAGAGGACAAAGTGATGTTTCTGTCTGCACTGCTTCATTATCTTTTATACAGTATGTGTAGATAAATCTAGAGCCTTAAAGAGTTCTTTGCTTGTGCGTCCCAGCAAATATTACTGTATACAAGTACACATTTGCAGAATGGTGTACTGTACTTTGGAGGTTTTTCCATATCAGAAAATGTAGACTATCCAAGGAACTATTGATGGCTTATTTTTCTTGCAGTATCAACCTCTAATAGTGGGGCAAGCACTAAGTGTGTAAAGGCTTGACATGGGTCAACATGGGAGCACTACCATATCTGAGAGGGCTATCGTCCACACACACTTCCCTCACTGAATGGTGTGACCTGGCCGTCAGGTTTGAAATCCCACCAGTTGTTGGTCCACTTTGACAATATTGTGACAGCTACAGTATGTCAATGAACCGGGTGGTCAAGTGGCTCCTAGATCCACTTAAAAACACCTCGTTATGTTCTACAGTTAGGCTATCAGATTGATTTGCGAGGGCTGTCTGGTGTACTGGGGACACACTTGGGATTGTAGCATTTATACTCTTTTTAAAGTTTTGCTGGACAAAAACAGTCCTCTTTGTCTGATAGAACTTCCCTAACCCATAGGCAACCCACACGGCACTGATTTGTGACCCTGAGATGACCAGATTCAACTTCTGCTTTTTTTCTGGTGATTTTAATATGCTAGCAGTCTCCTGCCCAAGCAGATAGATAGATAGATAGAATAACTAAAGATAGCACTGAGTCCAGCTGGAAGTCTACCACAGATTCTGCTTTCCTGACCACCTTGTTTTGTCGAGTGGCACCTCTGCATTTTAGGATCCCTCTCCAGCACACTACAGCATAGAAAAGAATACTGCATACTGTACATACAGTGCTGAAGTGCACTTGAAATGGTTGTCTCGAGAAAATAGTAAGGCAAACTCGGGCACAGTTTTAATTAATATAAAAGCTGGCCATAAAAATAAAAAAAAGGAAAGTAGACCTCTGTTTAAATTGCACTGGGTTTTTCCTAAAAAAAAAAAAAAAAAATGAGTAGCCATATCTGATAAAGTAAGAAGACTATGAAGAGAGCCTTTTTTTTTTTATTTTTTACATTTTCTCAAAATAGCAATAACATTAGGCATAGAATGAATGTTGACTTCCATGTGCTGTTCATCTCTTTGTGTTTATTGTTGGATCGCAAACCAAATAGGTTCATACTGCATTGGAGAATGTGAATATACTGTACAGGTATACTGTACTCGGGTACAGATCATTATTACTAATGTGAAAACTTGCAGGAGGCCAGTGGGGAGTGGGGGAGAGGGGTCAGTGATTGTACAGAGCAATCGGATAATAATTTTGCAATGTGCACTGCTTTAAAAAGGCAGCACAGTGGCTTAATGGTTAGCACTGTCCATGCAACTCCAGAGTCCGGGTCCGATTCCCGGGCCAGTTTCAATTACTCCCTCGGTGTGCATGGAGTTTGCATGTTCTCCCCGTGCTTGGTGGGTTTCATCTGGGTACTCCAGTTTCCTACCACAGTCCAAAGACATGCTAACTGGCATTCCTAAATTGGCCATGATGTGTGAATGATCGTGTGTGTACAGTACAGTACGTGTGTCCTGCGATGGATTGGCACCCTGTCCAGGATGTACCCCGTATACAGGATAAAGAATGGAACTCATTCTAAAGTGTTTAATAAAGGAACAGAATGTTGCTTAACGGAGGACCAAACAAGAAAATGTTGCTCAATAAATAAATAATATATATAATATATATATATATATATATTATATATATAAGCACCAGTACAGATGGGTGTGTATTTTTTTTTTTTTTTTTTGCGTGAAATCTGTTCTTCTGCATTATTCCACCACTGCCTACAGTACCTTGGTCTATCATCTTATAGGCATTGTGTTCATGTCATTTTAAAGACCTTAAAAGAGAGCATCCATACAGTGATGAAACACCACCTTCTTACAGGAAAGCCCTTTTGTTAAATGAAGCAATGTTCATGGCCGATTGATTCACTGTTATTTCAGTTTCGAACAATAGATGGTGCTGAATGATTTCTCGTCCCATCTGCTGCAGGAAAGTAGGATGTCAGGCCCTAATTATCTACAGGGGAAAGCTAAAATGTAAAGAACACTTGTGGTGCATTGTGAATGGAGCTTCCGATATGCTGAAGTTGTGTCATGCTGATATCAACACCACAGAGATGTATTGCAAATTGTGAATCGCTTTTCTCAGAGGATGCTGCTCAACTTCCTTGTACAATATTGTGCGTGTCATTTGTTGGAAAAACAAACAAACAAAAAAAAAAAACAGAAAACCCCAAACTTATGACAAGATGCTTTTTGAGGAAATGCTGTATGGGGGTAATATGAATAACAAAAGAGATTATTGGAAGGAACAGTGCTACACTTCCTAATTCTGAACATGAACCAGTACAGTACAGTATGTTGCGTGTCAGTAGGATCTATTTATCTATTTTATTATTTAGGAAGCCATACTGTATACAGTGTAATGATGATGATGACTTAGTCCACAAGAATTCAACATTTCTTATCAGATATGAAGCATTACAATAAAAGTTGCCTCAGATGTTACACAGCATACTGTATGGTTTTAAAGCATGCGTTTGCAGTTTCCATTTGGATGTGAAACGAGTACAGTCCACAAAATTACAGTACAGTTTCTAGAATCAATTCAAACCACTGCTGGAAAACTATAGATGCTGAAATGAGCAGTTTGCCCTAAATTTTTTATTTTTTTTTAAGTTTTAAAGTTTTGCCTTCTTTTTTATGTCCTCCTATATTTATCTATATCCATTTTTAAGTTAGTAGTTGTTTTACGGCATTCCTGGAAGTGACAGAAAACTTCGCTGGCTCTCTAGAAAGAGGAGGTTAATAGAAATGTAGGGGATTTTAGTGAGCTTAGCTTACTACACAGCAGTTACAGGAAAAAAAAAGTTAAACAAAAAGAGGATGAGACAGAGAGACTAGAAGAAGTTCCCTAATGAAAAGGCCTTCTTTTTTTTTTTTTTTTACATACACTTGTTCTGTCAAAAGGTTTTGAACACCTTGCACCTTCGTCACTCGGGTAGTTAAAACAGTAAACACCTTTCACTTCGGTTGCTGTCCACTGGTGTTAGTGTTTGCTGGGTTTGTTTTGCTCCTGGTTGAGTTTTTTATCCGTCACAAATGATAGATTAACTCTGACTTCCTGTGTCTTGACGTGCGCTCTGAACTCTGACAACGATTCTTGGTTTTGCCGAATATAGCTACACCGAGCCCCCTGCACGACATCCTGCCACACTGGAGACAAAAGTCAATTATTAGTACTGCGGGTTTGATCCCCTGACTCATCAGTTTGGGGAACTTAGTCAAAGCTATGATGATGAAATATTTCTGTTCATAGTCATTTTGAAATAGGATATTTTAACACTCAGGAGTTTTCATGCAGCATTTCTTCACTTTATTTACTGTAGGTCATTTCATTGAATATTTTTTTAAATAAAGAGTGCACAGCCAGAGTAAAACCCAAAAATGAGATTTATCCAACAGATGCACAAAAACAGAAAATACTGTATTATGGCGGGCATAGGTCACGCACTGAGCAGTGGAAAGAATGTAAAGATGGTGAAGATATCCAGTGAAAGGAAGTCAACATGTGACTGTATTATAAAGAGAACAGCAAATCTGAGAAAAAAATGAACCATACCAAAAGGGACACAAAATGAAAGACTTTTTTTTTAAAGTGTAAAATCTTATTGACCAAAAATCTCAAAAAAGCAACTAAGGAGACTAAAATTGAGTTAAGAACTGTCTAACGGATTATTGGAAGGACAATTGGAAGCGATGGATCAAAGTCATGTCGGCTTGCAAGTCCAGATTGAGCCTATTCCAGAGCGATGGGCGTGTCAGGTTAAGAAGGGAAGCGCATGAAGCGGTGCTCCCATCATGCACAGTGTCTACTGTACAAGCCTCTGGAGACAGTGTTATGATCTGGTGTTGCTTCAGTTGCTCAGGTCTAGACTCAGCAATGTTATGGGGCAATAAAATGAAGTCAGCTTACCATCTGAATGTACTGAATCACCAGCACATCACATCTATGGAGTTTATCTTCTTCCCTGATGACCCGGCCATATTCCAGAACTCGGATAGTGAAAGTGTGGCATAAGACAACATTTTCACACATGAACTGGACACCATAGTGTGTGTTGTAATTAAAACTAAAAGCATTTTCAAGAAATACTAGAGCGTGCAACTTATTTTTTTTTTTTTGAAGCTGTGTGTGCTGAAAATGCCTATAGTATATCTTTACCTGGATTTGGATTTAACCCGGAACTGGGTGTGCTCTGAACCCTGCCACAAAACCCCAGATGTACAGTAGAAACATCAGTACGGTCAGAAAGGTGTACAGCACTCTAATTCTATATTGATCTCACCTCTCAACTCTGCAATAATTTTAAATTTTTACTTGTCCGCAATATTTTCTAACAAATTTATTTGGTTTTATTTTCCAAAATCAATTAAAAACAATTCAGTTCTCTTATTTAATACCCTTTAAACTCAAGTTGAACAGATCTATGCCAGCAACACAGCATAGGTCAATGACAATAAATAAAATATACATATGGTACTGTATTTGCTTACTGTATATGACAGCCTTGCTTTAAATGCGGATACTTCTGTCTTCAAGTTGTGCATTTAATACCAAAAGAAATTAAGCAACTGAAACCAAAATCATTGAAACAACTGAAAACAACCGTAAAAACAGGTGTGCTATTTCTTTGCCTATGTGACACATTTGTTTTATTTTTTGCTCAGTCATGTTTGTACAGTTGATTAAAATTAACTAAATTCAGTTCATCATATTACCTATTTTGTGCTGAAAAACAGGATATGTCACTTAATACTGCACAATCCTGAGCCATATATATGTTTATTAAAAACCTCAAAAACAATAATGGATAAAATGCTCTGAACTTTTACGCCACTGCACTCTGGACCACCTCGTTATTAAATGTGTATTTTTTGCACATGCATCAAAAAATATTTTTTTACTGTGTCTTACAGGCTCACAGTCCCGACACACTCCTCCTGTCTTACAGTATTTGCTTTCCAAAGCATTAACTAGGGTTACGTTGATGTGTTCATAAAAATAAACATGGCTGCTTTTTATGTTTGAACTAGGCTTAAAACAAAGCTTAACTTTCTAGTGGCAGAAACAAATAAGACGTGGCATTCGCAGCTGGAGGTCTTAACCATCACAGTTGGCAGGGAGGATAAGTGGAGAAGTTCACTCCATAGCTGGAGTCAGGGATATCAGTGGTGGAGCCCAAACTATGTGGTCTCTTACAGGGTGGAGATGACTGGAGGCCCCACAGACACAGAAGACGAGTTCTCTAGGAAACTCCAAAACATACAATTTGATGAGTATTATAAAAATCCTGCTTAGTCTGTTTGGCCCGGCAGAAGAAGAAGACGCTGAGTCTACATGACCACTTACTGAGTATGAAATTATTATTTTAATTCTCATTTACGTCTAAATGTCAGATATATGAGGATGTCATGTCATTAATAAAGAGTCGGATTTCTTGGAAATGCAGCTTTAGTCTTCTACTGTATAAGGGCAATGAAATCTGTAACATCAACAGAACGTTCTGGATTTAATTTATCTTCCATCAGAGTAAATGTCCATGAGATTGTGTTGGGTGACATAAATGAGACATAAAGAAATAAAACAAAACTCCTGAAGGGTTTAAGGGTCCCCAGAGCTCCTCCTCGTACAGATGTGCTGGCTTCTCCAACCAATCCAATCTTCTCTGGTTCATGGGTAACCTCCGAACCACACGTAATTATATTGTCTACAGCTTGACATCATCTCAACAGTGGTCGTTTATAAAAAGCTCTTTAAGGTGGAGTCCAAATTTGCTGTAAGGGCCAGTTGGCTGAACAGAAGGACATAAATTTTGACCTTTTTGTTATTCTAGAACGTACCATTCATTCATTTATCGTCTTCTGGTCAGTGTTGCGACAGGGTGTGACGCAGGAATACACTCTGGACGGGTGACCAGTTTATCTCAAGACATTGTGCCCACACACACACGCATCCACACATTCACAACTAGGGGTATAGTAGAGTCACCAGTCCATTGAACGGTCATGTTTTTGGAAGGTGGGTGGTACTGTAACCCAGGGAACACTGGGAAACCCACACTGACACGGGGAAAATAAAATAACTAACCTGTGCTTAGGATCAAACCGCAAACCGTAGACCCTGCAGCTGGGAGACGGCGAGACTTCTAGCTGTTGATGATGAAATATTGTGAAATGTGCCAAGGATAATTAAAAAATTATTTCACTTATCTTCAGCAGAAATCCCGACACCAATCTGTGGATGTGTAAAAATAAAAAATAATACATAATAGTTCAGAATCCAGTCCATATATCATACATTAACGCTGAGTACACCTGAGCTCAGGTGCATGCCAATGGTAGCTAAATAGACATTGATGTCTAGTTGGAGTGGACTGTATTGAGAAACTATTGTAATGGATGTCATTCATTGTCAATGATATGTTCCTGGTGAAAGAGCGCCCTCTTGTGGTGGAAATTATGAACATGCCTTTTTGACAGTAAACATTTAAATCAATATTTTATACAAGAATTAATTTACTTTAGCCATTCGGCATAAAACTCATGCACAAGTCGTGTGTGGACTGAACGCTGTGGCAACACCACGATGGAAAGAGTCACAAAAAAAAAAGTCCAGCAACATTAATTTACTTTGGAATAAATTGAGACGAATAGGAACCGTATCTGTTTATCTGCCCCACTTAATAAATTTGCATATAGCATTTCAATGAACCATGCCCTATCTTTAAAAACATCTGGTTCATTAAAATAGTTTTAAAAATAAAAAATGTGGGCAAATTTAAAAAAACAACAAAAAAAAGTATTTTAAAATCATAATCATTGTTCTGACTTTGCCTCGATTATCTTCCTGAGTGTATGAAGAAGGCTAATCCTTAGGAAAGATGTTGAAGTGTGGGGTGAAAACAACCCCTGCTTTACTTTTTTATTTTTAAAATTAAAAAGGCAAATGATTTCTAATAATTCCAAAATAAGTTTAATCAGTTAATTGTGTTACTCATTTGTAGCTCTTGTTTTGAAAAATTAATCTCTTGTATCAAACAGCTTAGCTAGCTAACTAGCATAAACTGCAGCACACAGCTAGTTTAAACTAACTGCAGGTTTTTCCCCAAATAATGACTTGCTAAAACCTAATGTGACTGAAAGTCCCCAAGATAGATGGACACCATTATCTAATTTGTGAGCTGTTTTATTTTTTATAGATAAGACGAAAATGACCTAAAGGTAACATACTGAATATGACTTGGAATTCCTCTGGCATGTTAATGGTGTTTCTCTGTCTAAAGTTAGTTTAACAAAGATTGCTAATATTGGTAATAAGAATGGGTCGTGTTTTTTTAAAATTAACTAATGACTATTTACAGATGGCACAGAAGCTTAGCACTACCGCCTTGCACCGCCGGAGTCTGGGTTCGATTCCCTACCAGGGTCTGTGTGCGTGGAGTTTGTATGTTCTCCCCATGCTTGGTGGGTTTTCTCCCACAGACATGCAGATTAAGATAGTTGATGTTCTCAAATTGCCCATAGTAAGTGGATACTAGTGATGGGTCATTCCTGAACGATTCGTTCTTTTTTTTTATTAATCTTTAATGTGACTCAGAAGAACGAGTGGTCTTGAAGAGTGATTCGTTCATTTTCTACTGGGCGCGCATGCGCAAAGCATCGCAAAGCCTCCGTAGGTTATGAACAGGAAACAGAATTTAACAGTTCTCAACGAATCTTCTAGTCTGAGTCATTCGTTCTTTTGTTACGTGACTCCCATAGACGCTATGCAGTGCAATAGATTCAAAAGAACGATTGACTCGGACTAGAAGATATGATGGTGAGCTGCTCATTGTTTATAATTATAAGCAGGGGCGCAACTGCACATTTGCTGAGGGTTATGCAAGATCTTGGGTTACGCCCATCCTCCCCCCTCCCATTTAATGTCATTTACATATAAAACAGCATCAGTCAATGTCCAAATCCTTAGAATGGCAAGCTGCAAAAATAACTTAGATTTTCAAATAACCTGCTAGTACTCTGACAAGGAAAAGTGCGTACAGTACGTATGCTTAGACCCTGACATGGTGCAAAGCACTTTTTCACATCAAGGCCATTTTAAAAAATGTGACCGTTGCTGTGGATTTTGGCGTATCTTCATCTTCACTACTGAGTAAACAAAATAGATGTTTCACAAACTTTGTTTCTTAAGGCAATACAATAATTTATTCTGCATGTTTCTTAATACTGTGCAAGTCATAAAATCCTGTATGGCCTTTACCTACCTGTTTTCTTTACCTGCTCTGAACTCTCATTTCTATCATTGCTTCATTGTCGTCCTCATCTTCATGGTAAATGAAGTAAATGAACCAGATATTTCACAAAATATATACCTTAAATCATCAATCCCAATTTTTTGTTTTTTGATATTGTTTAAAGTGGTCATGACAAGATGAATTCAATTTTACTTGATTTTTTGACCAATACTGTAAGAGGTCATCGCACTATAAAAAACATTTTGTAATTCTGGTGCACAAAAAACTACAACTTACTGTAAGTGTACACCAGAAAACACATTAAAATGGTAAATGTATGTCATGAGCCCTTTAAGTCATAGTATCCTGTGTGGTAGCTCCTACCTGTTCTCTTCACCTGCTCTTGACTTATTTGCTTTCTCTCTGTATTCTTCATCTTTTTCGTCTTTTTTATGAACACTCATGTACAAAGCATTAAAATGTTTGTATTTGCTAAACAGTGATGTAATTTCATTAGCACTGTTATTACAACAGAAACAGAAAAAAAAGCTCATGCATTAATAAATTTAAACTGCATATTTTTTTTTAGAAACTTTGTGGTTTTTCAAGCTGTTTTGAGAATCCAGTTTACAAAAAGCTTACAATAGGGTCTGGAATACTGTATGAATGAAGGTGTAGAGGATCCATACGCTAGTCTCGTTCTGGTTACATAGCAGGGCTTTTATTGCGCTCCTGGACTGAACATAATGAACTAGGAGGATAAGGCAAGAGCCCAATAACTTGTTTGTGCTTGGTGGTGAGAACCTCAGTTAACATTTTTAACAATAAGTTTTTTTTTTAAACCAAACAGTTTGTTTAAACCAAACGCCTGTTTTTTTTTTTTGTTTGTTTTTCAGGAATAATGATTCGATATTAACGGACGGTAACTATGCTCAGCCACGCTGGCAATAACGTTAAATATTGATGAACTTAAAGACTTACAGTAATACAAAATGATAGGTCAAGCTTACCAATCTATTTTTATCCATTTTGACACTGCTGTCCTCATTTTAAGACACAGTTTTTCATTTTCATTTTTTCTTTTTCTGTTCTGCGCGTCAGTTCTGTTCTTCCCTCTTCTGGCCATTTTGCAAACGTGACTGGCAACTATCGGGGGGGAGGGGGTCTCAATTGATATATATTTTTTCATTTTACTCGTTTAAAATGCTAAACAAAAATAGTCTCTTAACAAATAATTTTTCAAATATTTTAAAAGCTTTATTAAAGACCATTTTCAAATATTTTTTTTTTCCACAATGGCGCCCCCCTCCGTGTGGCGCCCCCAATGCACTGCATATACTGCATGTCCGTAGCTGCATTGTAATATTTTCATTATTGGAAGTATAGCCAAAATTTGTGTATGTAGACGCGTTGGGGGTCTGTTTATTGAAAAAGTAACATTTTATTTTATTTCTGATCAAAAGAACGAAATGAACTAAATGACTCAAAAAAAAAGAAAAGAAAAAAAGATTCGTTCATTTTGATGAACGAGAGTTAAAGAACCGAGTCACTAAAATGATTCGAACTTCCCATCACTAGAGTGTACGAGTCTAATGGATTGGCACCCCGTCCCGGGTGTACCCCGCCTCATGCTCTAAGTTTCCTGCGGTACGGTCCAGGCCCCCCGTGACCCTGTGTACAGGATTAATCTGGGTTTAGATGATGAGTGAAAGTGAGTGAGCGAGTGATTTTTTTTTTTTTTTTACATTACAACTGTACAGCTTTTTAATGTAAAGAAATAGACTGGGTCAATAGGATAATTGAATGCACTTTGTGTTTTTGTCCACTAGGAGGCAGCATTCAAGCATGTCTCTCGTGTGGATGATGCAAAGGAATCCTTCGTAAGGTTCATCACTTGTCTTTTTTTTTTCATCTATTTTCATCAATTTGATGATTACTCAATATTTTGAGTTCAACATTTTAACCTAAAGGTGTGGCAGTTCTTAAATGTCTTCATCATGTGTGTATGGAATGCAGGGAAATTCCACGCCTGCCTCTGTACAGATTTACTTCAAGAACATTATGTAAAAGTGTACAATAATATTTTGTCTATTTGTGAGAGCCAGAGACAATTTTCTCTTATCCCTGACAGACAAAACACTTTAGGTCAGTTAAGTTTACATTGTTTATAACTGAGTCTGAGCTGTACGTAGACTAAACTCGTTCGATTCAAATCACAGAGCGTCTGAATGTTCTTCAGAATGTCTAATGGGTCCTTTTTCATGACCTGCTCTTTTAGGGCAATCCTCTTAATCCTATTATTTAATTTGCAATTTTCTTTCAGGCAGTACGAATGTGACTACAGGTCTAACTTACACAACATTGTAAGATGTGATGACTCAGTAGGGAGGCAGCTCTCGAACGCTCTCGAATTTATCAAGTAAGTGTGTGAATACAGTACAGAACGTCTTGTAGACAAAGTACGCTCAGTGTGCTTAGTTTGAAATATGAAGTGTCAGTGTGTGTGTGTGTGTGTGTGTGTGTGTGTGTGTGTGTGTGCAAGGATCAAGCTGCCATTTCTACAGAGAGTAGTAGGGAAGTTCATCAGAAAACCCCTTTAATGGACGAGTAAAATCATGAAATGTACTGTATTTGCAGTCTCACTTTCAAATTGAACTCATCTAGTCAAGCCTTTTTGAAAAAAAAAATGCTATTCAGCAAAATTCTTTCTCTGGCCTGGTTTATGACTGATGAAAGATAAAAGGACGTGTATTACCACGCAAGGCTGACCTTAATGATCTACTATGATTGGAGTTTAAAAAAAAAACAAAAAGTGAAAGTTGATTGTCAACTCAGAACTTCTGTTTATTTCCCCCCTAACTCACAGGAAATATTTAAACTACTTAGTTTTTTGATCTTTTTTTTCTGTCGTTTGATGGTGTAAGTTTTCTGCTCTGATGTTGGTGATTCATATTCAGTGTGAAACTGATGCACTCAAAGGACGCCTACAAAGGCCAGGAAGGGCTGACACACACTCCGGACACTGAAACACCCGATACATAATCATCCTTGTTATCTGACTTTTTTTTTTTTAAACTCAAGCCAAAAATCCATATATAAAAGAATATTTTGAAACCATATACAATCATTCAGCATGTAATAAATTGTGTAGCAAAAAAATCAAAGGCCAAAGTAGACTTTGAAGGAAAAAAAACCCAAAACAAAACATTGTTTTATTCATTGTTCTACAACTTGAATGAATTCATTCATCAGTTTGCTCCAGGGATGTCATTTAAATGTACAAATAAAACACATTAATTCCGGTAACTCTGATGATGGAGAGCATTCTCGTATAAAGTAAAGTGCATCTTTTAAAAATTGTGACTTTTTTTGTTTTTTACTTCTTAAAAAAAAACAAAAAAACATTTATGGTTGGTTCTTTCATAAACACATAGTGCAAGTATATTTCCATCACTGGTCGTCTGAATGTTCTACAGATTTACAGATTTACCCTCTATAGATTTAGCTGTGTGTAGAATTTCTTAAGTAATATAACATCAAATTATCAAATACAGAACAGTTTTATAGGCTCATTATCTTTCAGATTTTGTATTTTTACATACATATAGATAGATATACTGTATATATAAAACATCAGGACATTTTCACAGCGCAAACTCTGATTTAGATGAAAAAGATTACTGTTTTGCTCATAAAGGTTATGAAAGTTGGCTTTACCTTGCTGTACTTTCATAGAGGAAGTGCAAAAATGAAAGCCTCTTTTTTTTTTCCTTAAGTGACTTCTTTCCACTTCAAATGTATTAAATCGAGATCATTAATGATGTAAACATCACAGAAGCTCATTTTCTGTTGTTTTGAAAAAGAAAAAGAAAAATGCCAAAAAATTTTTCTTTCGTACAGACAAACAAGGACACAACAAATCTTAGTGTCTTTATATAAAAACATCTTAGCAAAATATAGCCAAGGCCTATTTAAATATGCATAAATAGCTTGAAAATATTTTCTCCATAGCAATTCCAAAACACCTTTGACGTACAATAGTCATTTAGCTAAAAAGAATAACAGTAATATCAAAAAATGACGGACACAGTCCCTGTTTGAATTTCTGTACATGACAAGCACCTGCGAGACACTTTCAAACCAGCAACATGTAGCTAGAAAAAAAAGAAGAAGAAGAAGAAGAAGAAAAAGACTATACAACTTTAAGCCATTTAAGGAGTGATTTTAAAAATGTGATTTTTAAAAAGACTTTCAAGTTTGTTCTCGTCCAACACATCTTTGGGTGTTTTAATGTTCAAAAGTCTAAATAGTTTACAACAATTAGCAACTTCACCATAAGATTATATAAAACATGATATAAAATATGTACAATAGTGCATACGAAGCGTTGGACACTAATCAAGGGTAAACTAGATATGTCGAGTCTGAAAGTAAATCCAAATAAAAAGTATATGATTAGTTTTTTGCACTAGCTATTATGATAAAAATTTATCTAGATTTTTAAAATATATATACAGTATGTAAAATGAAACTAATCATATTGCTCAGTGTAATGCTTTGAACCTGTTTTGTGGGCCTTTTTTCTTTTTCTTTTTTGCCGTTAATTTGCGATAAAATTTCTGACAGCTAAACATTTAATCGTGTAATCTTTGCATAGTGGTTTAGATGTTTAATCCTAGCTAGAGTAGATGACGGTTACTTTTTCAGACAAACTGATAAGCGTGAAACTTATTTCTGACAGAGATGATGAAAGTTATTTGCCCCTTTAAATACCTGACTTACCTGTAAAACTTTGGAATGGAGGAAAAAAAAAAACTAAATGAATTGCACTTAACAGTCTGTGGGGAGGTTTTAGTCCCACTTTAATTTACCCTTGTTAGCAAATACAGAAGCATAAAACAACCAGAAGAATCATAAATACAAATACGTTTCTAAGATATTAATCTTTTTTTTTTTTATACTTTTAAAATCCCTGGCGTCACATCAGAAAGCTGACGATTAAACATCAAAAAGACATCAGTTATTAAAATCAGCAATTTGCCAATATGATTGGCAAAGTCTCAGAAATTCTGAAAAGCATTTATTTATTCATTATTTTTTTTATACTCGAGTGCACAACCCCTCCACACTTGAGTTTGTCCAGTCTTCTCAGTCACTTTAAGGAAGAAAAAAAAAACAAAGAGTTGTGCGCGAGCAAAAAAAAAAAAGAGGTCATTTTGCAGCTTCAGGAACGGGTGGCGCTCGGTCCAGTCTCACGGTCCAGGGATCAGGGGTCGGGGGGTAAAACGCTGGGTGCGGTAGAACGTCGTCTCTTGCCAGGGCAAAAGCAAACACCCCCCTCTTCCTGTCCACATCCTCTGAGATGAGCTTCCTGTCAGCGAGGTTCTCTCTACTGCTGCCACCGTCTAAATCCTGCCGTCTTTCAGGCAGTTGAGCAGGCGCCGGCGCTCCGAGCGATGACAAACGCAATCCTTGGTCTCCTTGTAGCGGGTGGGTGTCCGGAGGGTAGAAGAAACCGGAGGACGAGCGCCAGGAGGAGGAGGGTTTGCGTCCCCGGCGTGGCCGTGACACGCGGCAGCTCTGACGCTTGATGTGCCGGTGCAGGTGGTCGGAGCGGGTGAAGCTCTTGTAGCAGTGCTCGCACTGGTAGGGCCGCACACCCGTATGGATACGCAGATGATTCTTCAGGTCGTAGTTGTGCACAAATTTGGAGTTGCAGTGCAGGCACATGTAGGGTCGCTCGCCTGTGTGTTTCCGCATGTGGATCTTTAGCTTGTCCTGCCTGAAAGATAAAGAAAATAAAAATAGAGTGGGTTGGTTTTATCTTTTGACACCTGTACCGGTGCCTGTGAATATTTATTTGTTAAAGCTCCAAAAATCCGGGCCTCCGAGTGGCGCAGTGGTAAAAAGCGCTCGCCCTATCATCCGGAGATCGCTAGTTCGAATCCCGGGTGGTGGTGTAACCTCTCATAGCCGGAGGTCTAGAGAGAGCTGAGCAGTGTGCCAAGCTCTCTCAGAGGGGAGGGATGAGAGGTACATAGTGCTCCCACATTAATCACTGCTCTACAGCCAGTCAGGGGCATCTGTGAGCTCACGCAATGGAGGGAGCGGATAGCGCTGTCCTCCGAGTGTGTTACGTCGCCCCCAACGGTGCGCGAGCGAGCAGTTCGAAAAAGATGCGGTCGGCTGGCGTCACGTGGTTCGGAGGAAACACGTGATAGTCTTCGGCCCTCCCGGCTGAGTGGTAGTAGTAGCCTTAATGTGGGAGCCCCCTAGTGACGGGGAGGAATTGGACACGACTAAATTACGGAGAAAATCCGGGAAAAATCTAAAAAAAAAAAAAAAAAAAGCTCCAAAAATCCTATCAAGAACTATTAAAGCCAAAAGCAGCTTTCCATAAACATGCACACACAATGTACATGAGTGAAATTTACCCTACATACTGTAGGTGGAAAAAAAGAATGGGCATGCCACAGTGGGTATTTATTTATTTATTTTTTGGTCTTGTGTCTTCTTGTGGTACACTAAAGTCATATCAACATTTATTTTCTTTCCTACTCTTTTTGGTCGAAACTTTTGTCTTCTAGCTTTCTGTTATTGGTCGTTACTGTGTGTGTGTGTGTGTGTGTATGTGTGCTAGTTAAGAACTGAAATCTAGGTTGTATTTTCTTCTTACAGTATGGAAACCACTGTGAAGCTCTGACGGAGGCTGACCACAAAATTGCACAAAATGTTTCACAAATGCATTTGCATGACTGGGGTAATGCTCCATGACAGACATTTGATGCTTTTGCAACTTCTCTGTGTTCTATGTGACTGATTTGGTCCGGGTAGGGGTAACTCACTGACTTTCCTGTTATTCATGACACTTCAGTGTTATGTTGTATGACTATATCGTCTTCAAAAGGCTTTTGAAAAATTTTGATGTATAAGTATCTTTAAACGTTGTCCAGAAAGACAAAACAACCCACACAATTTGAAAGACTTAAGTTGAGAAAACAAAATCTTCCAGCCTTCCAGTCTTGGCAGGCGGATTGTTTCATTAGCCAAGTGATAACCTTCTGTTCATCGTGATTTAAAAGGCTAATATGGTCTCAGGTCAGCAGGTATGACCAGCACCTCAACTTTCACACCTAAACAGTGTGGATCTCACCCCCCTGCCAAGTGTGTGTTCTCAAGACTTACTCTCAGTGCACCCCTGGAGGAAGCCTTTGGCACACTGGCTCTAAAGTGCGCCCACCTGGGTGCTATCTGGGTTGGACTTAATGTATGCTATGCCCAGTGTTTGTCTTACCTTGTGAAGCGAACCTCGCAGATGGTACACATGTAGGGCTTCTCGCCTGTGTGCGTCCTCATGTGCCGAGGTAGTTTGCCTGCACCCTGGATGACCTTGTTGCAGATGGGACACTGCTGGGACGCTTTGGGCTTCAGCTTCCGCTCTTCTTCTAGCTGCCATGGTGGAAACAGCGACCCTAGGTGGGATGCTGAGAGGAAACTCAAGTAGTTCCGCAGGTCCGCTTCATCCTTAATTTGGCCTAGGGAGGGTTCAGGAGCCGCACCAACACTTGGGCTCACAAAGTCTTTAAGGAATTCTCTGTGAAGCAGAGTACCAGGGAGCTCATCTTTTAGTTCCTCTTTGATCACTTCTTTCTTGATGGCGAGATCCAAGGGTCCATTGTCCAACGAGGCAGGTGGGTAAGGGTGAGGTGGGCACTGGGGATCCAGAAGCTGCGGGAAGCTTGAAAAGTCTGTAGCCCAAATTGGAGGATAGAATCCGGGAAGAAGAGAGGTGAAACCTGACCCTCTTTCCAGTCCCGGCATCTTTGGGTACAGCCCTTCCTGCAAGAGGGACTCGATGGAAAAGTCTTTCAGCGCTCTGCCTTCCAGTCCTTCTTGATCTCTGGGTTTTTCCGGGGTACGGGAGTGGCATCTCTGAGAGTTGGGCAAGTCTCTTTCTGAGTGCAGCTTCTGTTGTGAGCTACACGCTGGACTGTCTGCTCCTCGTTCCCTGCCAGTGATACGGTTCTCCTGTTTTTCCAAAGCATGAAGAGATCTTTCACTGACATTGTCCTCGTCACGTTCCTCGACCTCACCATCTTTCGAGTCGTCCTCTGCCTCCTCTGGAATCTCCTCTTCTTCCTCGTCTTCCTCTTCTTCCTCGTCTTCTTCTTCATCTTCCTCTTCATCTCCTTCTCCACCACCAGTGCCTCCCCCGCCTCCGGTGTCCATGATCTCCAAGCATACGTTAATGATACATGGGATCTCCAGAAGCCGAGCCGCACCCAGGATCTCCTTTACGTTGGAGGGTGTCACCGTCAGCGTCGACGTGTACGCAAACTCCAAAATGGCCGTCAGCGACTCGGGTGCTACAAAGTCCAGCTCGTAGACACCATGTTGACTGGGGTCACCATCGCCCGTGGCCACGGTGAAGAGTTTTTTGAAGTACTGACTGCATGCAGCCAGCACAGAGCGGTGTGTGCGGTACTCCTGGTCTTTCACCACCAGGACCACATCACAGAGGAAGCCATCACGACGCTGTTCATTCAGACTGCATAGGACGTCACTGCTGTGATTCGGGAAGGGGATCCCAATGAGGTCCTCCTCACTGTGGGCCATAGTCTTATATGAATCTGCAGGAGGAAAGAAAGAAAGAACACAAATTACATATGCACAGATACCACATGTGTACGACTGATTAAGTAAAGAAGACTTTAATTATCTTTCTTTTCTTTTTTAAGATGTACAACGAATCCCTCAAGCACGACTTCCCAGTCTCCCCACCTCTTTTAGCCGCCACTCTTTCTTATCTTTTGCTTTCGGGTTTTTACAAGCCAAACATGATGTCTGCAGGCTGATAAAGTAAGATATATGAAAGTTTCCTTCTCTGCTTCTTTCTTTCTTTCTTTCTTTCTCTCTTACACATGCACACACACACACACACACACACACACACACACACACACACACACACACAGTCTATGTGACATTTGGAAACAAAACACAGGAAGGCAAAGGGGGTCAGCTCTAGTTTCTAGACTAAAGGAAAGAAGTTTGGAGGGCAAGATGGTTTTTATACCCGGCACCTCCCCCTCGACTGTTCTAATATTCTTTAGCTTCTTTATTTAATACCCGCAAATTGGTCCTGTAGTGAAACTGAGTTCACTACAGAAGGTTGCTCTCTAATTCAAATACACCTACTGAGGAACTCACATCAAGAGGCACTACGAGGAGTCGTATGTTCAGCTGGCTTCAGTACACGGGTGAACAGCGACTGAATTGTACCTGTGGATTCACTAAAATGTTTACGCTGCCTTTTACACAGAGACGTTGGCACAGTCGGCCTTCATTCACAGCTATGAATAGAGCATAATCTCAGAGCGTGTACTTCGCGCGGTCAGTGCAGACATTTAGATGGATGCTTTGAGATTCCCAAATTCAAACCAGCCTTGTTGACTGGCTTTAAAGTAAATGAGCAGGTTTTTTTTTTTCCCCACCGGCATCCACAGGCCAACCTCTTTCTTTCTTTCTTTCTTTCTTTCTTTCTTTCTGTCCTTCTTTCTTTCTTTCTCTTCTTTTCAAACGTGTTTGTTCACGATCTCATCTGAGCTCTTACCAATCAAGTATTGAACATTTCTTGCACTGTTGCTAGGAGACAGTTGCTATAATTACCAGTTTATTAGACATATAGTCTAATAAAGAAGAAACAACATGTCTTTAAATGAGGAGAAGCGCATACTGAACATGATGAGCGGGTCTGAGAGGGGGCGGGGATGTCGTTTAGCGGAAAGAGAAACGCAGCACTGGAGCGGAACAAAGGACTCGACCTGTATTCTGCGCCGAGGGGTTTTAAACTTCATGCGACCAGGGTCATCTTTAACTGCAAAATTAATTCCACTGATTTATTTTATGAACCTAATCTGATTATATCTATATATTAGGCGCATTATGCAAATGTGCGGAGTATTTCTCTGTCTTTTTTTTTTTTTACATTTGCAGAGGTTTTTTTACATTTATTTATTATCTTTATAAATAATATTTGTAGATCATAGATATTTGGATTAAACAAATTTGATTTAAGTCACCAGTTAAATCAAAGGAAATAATTATATTAAGGAATCAATAATAAATATAACCTTGATAATAGTGATTTGTGATTTTTGTCATCATAACAAAACAAACAAACAAACAAACAAACAAACAAAAACCTCTATAACTATGAATTACAGACAGCTGTATCCCCCCCGAGGACGCCGGTTTGAGATCCACTCTTCTATGCCAGTATAATATATAGCACTCAAAGGTCCTAAATACATAGAACTTAGGAAATTATTAGGCTATTCATTGAACTCTCTAACCTGCCCTGGATTTGTTTTCTACCTTACGCAAGAATGTCTACAAGCAAGGACGTCTAGAGGTGCAGCAGCAGGACGCTCTTTCACGGAAGAACCTTTCTGTCAAGGCTGTCATGCGTGTACACTTGTCGTTTTTAGGATGTATTAAAAGTACACTTGTATTGTTTAAACATGACAGTGCAACACAGAAGGAGGGGGATCAAGATGTCCCCAGAAGTTCCCTGACAGGTTACAAACAAACAAAAAAACATAAAAAATAAAAAGAGAAGAAGAAGAAGAAGACGAAAAGAAAAAAAGACGCTGCCCCTCCCTGGAAAATCCAGCCAAGTTAAACAGGCATTTAGAGCTAAAAACAACAGTCGATCCCACCCACTCTGGGAACACGTGCAACTTCTGTAGCTGCCTAACTCTGTGCTCTTTCCCTCCCCTGTCCTCATAGATACACTCCCATAATTATAGTCTGTATGTGTGTGTGTGTGTGTGTGTGTGTGTGTGTGTGTGTAGGATAGGAGCAGGATGTGACACATGCTGAGAGCGGGAGGGAGGGCACCGCTTTCCCACTGTAACGTCCTACAGTACATGGCTACCACCACGGGCTAACGAGTACACACACACACACACCCATCACCCATCACACACACACACACACACACACACACACACACATGCATACACATACAGCAGTGCCATTGACTAACTTTCTTAAGACCTAAATAATCGCTCAGAGAACATATTTCTTCTTTCTCGATGATCTTCTTAAGGATTTGATTAGACTCAGAATCAGTGAGTCTCGCATTCAGAGGGAAATAATCAATATTTATTTTAGAATGTCCACGGAGGAGAAAACCTGCTGGTTAGGAGATGTGCGGTATACTGTATATGTTCAGGAAGATGTATATTTTTTGTAGAAATAGTGCTCGATACATAGACAAGGCGTTACACCTGCGAGTCTCTTAAGAACAAAGTTAAAAGATAATTTTATATTATATCAATGCGTAATGTAATATTAATAAGTATTGGTTTTTATAGTAACAATTAATTTACAGGAACCTGTTAGATAGTTAATAGCTAGTAAAATGTTACTATATAAATGGATAATTGTTAAAAAGGTAACTATATCTATATGATGATCTGTATTTATTAATTATTGAAGGAGTCTCTAGAATTGCATAATTTTCTGCCAAGTCTTTAATGCATCTCGGTAACATGAGGTTAACATACAAATTTGCAAATTGCTTTGCATAACGGCGCATCACACTTCTACTGTACATCACTGATTATTTTCTCTGATTAATGCGTTATTCGTTACACACGGTAGGTCGCTGCTCGACTTGTTAACCACATAGTCATCTCGCTCGATTCCCTGCTACAATATACGACGAGGTCGCTGCCGCTTGTAAGGATCCGCGTTCGAGTGTGTGAGGGCGTGAGCTTTTAATGTTTATGCATCATTCAGCTTCACCTGAAGTTCGGTTTAAATACGAGGTTTTGGTTTTGAGTTTAAGGTCAGATTCTGTACAAAATGCGAAAAGCTCCAGTTCTAATTCTGGCACAAAAAAAAAAAAAAAAAAACGAAAAA
Source organism: Clarias magur (assembly GCA_013621035.1). NCBI lineage: Eukaryota > Metazoa > Chordata > Actinopteri > Siluriformes > Clariidae > Clarias > Clarias magur. The sequence continues at coordinate 1,526,335 of QNUK01000081.1, read as the reverse complement.
ACACAAAGCTATAGCGTTCACCTCAGAAACCTAAATGTCACTTAATTGAGTAAAAACAGAAGTAACTTTGATCTTTAAAATAACACACACTCACACATACACACACACTTCGTTGCTGCTGTACTTATTGAGGACAAAACTTCACAGAGCATCACTGTGTTGTTTGAAGTTTGAGTCACGCTTCTTTTTTCCTTTATTGTTTTTAAAAAGAATGTTAATTTTTTTAAATAGACACCGGTGTCGTGTAAAAGATTCCGGGTGAAACGCGGTTCATCAGCTAGGAATAATAAAGTTAAGACAAAACTTTCAGAAAAGTTAAAACAGTTCACATCTCTCAGACATATTTCATCATACCTCATGGTGCCGGGGACACAGAGGTGTCAACAGAGAAGAGCAGGAGAGAGACAGTGTTACAGACAGACACGGAAGACAGACTAAGAGAGAGAGAGAGAGAGAGGTTAAGAAAGAGCTGTACATGAGGAATATGTGGTGGTAAATTGGCTCAATCCAGTGCTGGGTTAGTGGGTCCTAAGGGAGATCATTTGAGGGCCTTTCCAAAGGCTGAGCTGGAGGGCGACCTGTAGGTTCAGGCTGTTAGCCGTTAGCACAGCCACTTATTTAACCTGTTTACACACACCGGAGCTCGTCGGCGTCTTAGCAATGGCCCTGCAATAATTGAACAGATGGTTCTGAATTTGGATTTGGGTGATGTGTCTCTCAGCCAGAGGAGACGGAAGCGCCGCGGTAATGACAGGTGTGACACGAGTAATGAGCGCCTCCGTCACGGTTCAGGATCAGCAGATGAATTTAAACTGGCCTCGTTTGGGGAAACTCTGGCTACCAACTTTGGGAAAATGTCTCGGTCATATTCTCGGCGGTGTGTCTCCGACTACAAATTGGGGTGGTGACGATTTCCTGAATCGGTTATAACGCAAACATGTCTTGTATACACGCTGTGTGTGTGTGTGTGTGTGTGTGTGTTTTTTCCCTGGTTTATTTGACAAGTGATAATTTCACTGACTTCGACTTGTTTGCGACGAGGCTGCTGTAAAGTGTGGGATGTAAGGTTTCGCCTTTCCATTCCGGCGTGTTTTTGGTGCGGCCCGTCACCTGTTTGACCATCGCCGCAACGTCATCAGCCAGTAACGAAGTACTAAAGACAAACGCTGTGATTTATACAGCGATCAGATTTTGTAGATTCAGATTTTTAGTGCTTCTTAAAATTATATAAACATAAACATAACCCTACAGTATGGTGTTGGCATGATCTTTGAGAACTAACACTAATTGAAGAAATACAGTACAGTGTTTCATGTTTGGGGATTTCTAATAACGTTGTAAGAGACGTGATGAATCCCTGATGGTTGTTATTAAATACGAATTAAATTACTGAATGCATACGAGCAAACAACTCTATTATTCCGCACATGATTCATTGTTGACTTTGAATTCCTAAGTACAGTCAAACTAATGGGTATGCATTGTATCGATTTCCATAATGAATCCAACTTTAAGGGCGTGAATAAAGTTGGTCATTAAAGTAATCGCATAAGATTAATCATATTTACCTTTTATCTTTTATTAAACACCCAAAACTACCCCGATCTGCAGTAGTGTCACGGACACACCTCGGTTATGACAGACATGATTATAATACACAGATACTAATACACCCTGAAGCTGGGTCATGTCTGCTCTAATCCTCACGCTGTGTAAGTACACACAGCAGAAGTGCACAAACACCATCATCAAAGGCGTGACGTGGCGTCCCACAAAACAATAATTTTCACGTGAACAAAGCGCACTCCGTCCTGCCGTCTGTTGCGCTCCTTATTCGACCGGTTTGCCTCCCAAACTCGTCAGTTCGGCTTGACGACTAAATAGCGCGGCACTGTCACAGCACCAGGCCTCATTTCAGTTCCAAGCCTTGTGTTTTGATGTGCAAGCATTTTAGTGTATGTGTGTGTATGAGACAATTTGATGACTCTTTTTTTTTTTCAGAATATCAGTAGTCTTCAGAAGCAGGACGTGGTTAAGGGAAAACACCTCAGACACATTAATGTGTGCCAAACCCGAATTAGCGAACTGGATCGATCACATGTTTGATCCTTTTCACAGCAGCACAAAGCTTCACACTTTTTTCTTTTCTTTCCCTCTCTCTCTCTTTTTTTTTTTTTTTGCAGACGGCAGGTTGCAACCCAAATAATTACACAAGTCATCAAATTACCGTGTCGCACCGATGCCGCTCTATTGTCACCGCGCCGGGCTACACTTGATACTTACTCTATACACACACACACACGCACACACGCACACACGCTCACTCAAAAGGAAATACAGGTGTTAGGAAGAAAAGAAACACATATCGCTTGTATTACTTGATACATTCAGACAGAACACGTGAAATATATATACACACACACACATTTATTAAAGAAAAGAAAAAGAAAGAAAAAAAAGAACAAAACACACACACTCACCCTGAGCCTCCTCTGGAATGTGTGTGACTTATCCTGAGACTACGGAGTGATGTTCGTGTCTCTGACTCTCTCTCTCTCTCTCTCTCTCTGAGTCTGTCTCATCTCCTGGCTTTTACGCCGCACTCCCTGTCCATTCTCACTCATCCGCTCATCTTCCCTCCATTCACAAAAAAAAAAAAAGAAATCCAACATTGGCAGAAACAACGGCCGTCTATCACGCGGGCACGCACACACACATACACACACACGCACACTCACTCACACACACACTCACACACTCACACTCAGTCACTCAGTCACTCAGTCACGCGTGCGTGGTACCGAGAGCGAGTGCGAGAGAGAGAGAGAGAGAGAAGAGAACAGAAGAGAAGAGAGAAGAGAAGAGGTGGACCCCACTGTACAGCGGAAAGAGAGGGAGAGCGAGAGAGGCAGGGAGCGAGAGGGAGGGAGAGAGAGAGAGAGAGAGGACTAGTGCAGGGGCAGCGTGTGTGTGATGTAGAGATGCAGCACCAGGCGTTTTTATAGCTGGGTGGGTAGCACGGAGATAATAATACCCCATCCACCTCCACAACACAAGTTAGGCCCGGTGTGTAATAAGGCCGTGGTGCAGACACCCTCTGATTTGGGGTCGGCCTAAATGAATTTTTAGTTTCCTTACTGCAGATTTGCAGCGACTGACCGAGGAAAGGACGACAAGACTGGGAGGTTCAGGAGAGACACAGAGACAGTGAGAGAGAGAGAGAGAGAGAGAGAGAGAGAGAGAGAGGGAAAATGAGTCCGGAGTGCCAACGCTATTTGTGCATGTGCAGCACATTGAACCGTTCGAGACGGAGCAGAGGGAGTGACCCGTCCCGCTCCCGAGGGAATCACTGTACACTATATAAGGAACAAAACACACAGCGGCCGTGCCATGCAACTCGACTCTGAAAGGTTTTATCACTCACACCATCGGCATTAATCCACAATCACTTCATCAACATGAACTTTTTATCCACGACAAGAGAACGTCTCTGTTATCGCTTTTACACCATAGCGGCTTGAAGAAACACATCGACACTTAGTCTTTCCAGCGATGCAAAGCTTAACGTTACTGTGTTACTGACACTGGAGACTCCTTACCGAACTCTTCCTCCCGCAAAACACCAGCATATCCGTGAGCTCTTCTGTAGATAAACGCCAACATGTTTTGTCGAGTATCTGGAGTTAAAAAGTCTGAAGTGGGAACGTTTATAGTTAGTTAGTTTGTTGTTTAGTCTAGACTTGTTTGTTATTAATTAGTGCGCATGAGATACAATTAGTTAAAGCTTTTTGGTTTTTGGTTCAATTGATACGATTTTTTGCCGATGTTTTGATTAACACCTGAGTTTTTGATTGATTCATGCATATGATACACAATTTCTTTCCAGTTTTTAATTCATTAGTGGGTGCAAGACGTCATTCGTACCATACGTACGTTTTGCTTAATTCATGTCTACGAGGCACAATTTGTTCCCACATTTTGGTTAAACAGTGTGCATGATACACAATTTGTTCCCATATTTAGTTTTTTGGTTCATTTGGGAACATGAAATACAATTTGTTCACACATTTCAGTTAATTAGTGAGAACAAAACTAAATTTGTACCTGTCTTTTGGTTAATTAATGCGTATAAAACACAATTTGTTCCCACGTTTTGGTTAATTTGTGCGCATGACAATATTTGTTCCTGCATTTTGGTTGTTGGTTTATTTGTGCACATAAAATGCAATTCGTTCACATGATTTGGTTCATTTGCATGCACAAGGCACAATCCGTACCTGCTTTTTGGTTAATTTTGGTTTGCGTAAGAAACACATTTCGTACCCACTTTTTGGATAATTTATGGATATGAGACACAATTTGTTCTCCTGATCTTGTTAATTAGTGCGTACAAAACTAAATTTGTACCTGCTTTTTGGTTAATTAACATGTATGAAACGCAATCCGTACTCATTTTGGTTACTTTGTGTGCATGTTGGTTTTTGGTTAATTTGTGCACATACAAGGCAATTCGTTCCCACATGTTGGTTAATCTGTGCACGTGACCGAGTGCGTTTGTTCCCATAAAATCAGTCAGAGCTGACGCTGTAGAAAACGACTCAACAACCTCTGACTCTGGCCAATCAGAATTGAGATTTTAACAGCACTGGGGTGCAAATATGAATATAAATATAGCACCAAATGATTTCAGGTTAGCCAGCATCTTTGTTAGCGAGCTCAAAACTTTGTACTCCCTTTTTCCATGTTGATGTTGATGTGAACGGCACACGAGTCCTGTATATGATCACGGTCCATCATGGGGTATATGCCAATTTATCCATCAGCATGATTTTGGGAGGTTTGAAGGAAACCGGAGCACCTCACAGAAAACTCACGCGGCTGCAGAAAGAACGTGAGAAACTCCACGCAGGAAGTAACCTGAGCTCAGGATCGAGCCGAGGACCCTGGAGCTGTGAGGCAACAACGCTGAACCGCTCAATCTAAACCTTTTTTTCTTTAATTTTAACTCGTAACTTCAACTCACATGACCGTGAAATCTAACTCTGTGCAAAAAATAACAATTAAGAGTAGTAAAAAGTGGTTCATCATGATCGTAAGCCTGAATCATGTGTTTATCCGTTCATTTATAATTTTTTTTCCATTCTCATCCGGATGCAAACGTGCCACACTCTCAGTCATGCTTTAAAAACAGGAATAATAAAGTCATGCTGCCGTGTCAATCATTCACCAGGGCTTTAAATAGCTCGAAACCAGTGGAAAATAATTACCCGAGTCACACAGAAGATCTGAGTAAGAACAGAAAACAAAAGAAATAAAGAGAATGAGAGGGAGGAATGGAGTAGGACAGTGGCGTGAATGAAGGGTTATTGATCTTTGCGCGTGAGCGTTCACGTGTAGACGCAGGACGTGAGCACATTGACACGATTTTTCACACTGCACTGACGTCCGTGTCACATCCCTCTGAGCGGCAGAGCAGATCTAGCTTCCTGTGCCTCCATTTTGATTATTTTTTAAATCTTACCTTTTTCATTTTTCAGATGGGGATATTGTGAACGTCAGTCAAGAGTCCTCAAATTCATTATTTAAAGATAAAAATTATTGCCACATTTTTTGAACGGCATTAGGCAAATATAATCATTTGATATTTACTGATTGGATAGTTTTATAGACCCCTTTATTCCTAACCTTTTGACTCACGGAACTAAAAAAAAAACACTCATAAAAGAGCATTTCTGGTTTTATTATTATTATTATTATTATTATTATTATTATTATTTTGCCGTATTACTTATAAACAAACATCTTTTAAAAAATACAATGTGACTGGTGTCACTTTAAACATATTATTATAAATTCTGAAATAATAATAATAAAAAAAACTAAATATATTAGTTGCAAATAAAAAAAAAACAACAACAACAACTGATGAGTGAAGCTGAGTTAAATGCATTTACACAATTAAGAATATATATTTTGGAAATTATTTGTGATAAGTAAGTAATCAGTGAACAAAAAGAATAAATATAAATAAATAAATAAATAAATAAATAAGAATAATTAGATTTAATAAATAAAAATAATTTATGCCTCTAACCTTTTTCTTTATTTTATTATTATTATTATTATTATTTTAACTCACATGTGGAACATTAAAAAATGTTTATACTATAATAAGTATAAATAAAGATGAAAGTGATATAATTACAGATGCTAGTTATAATATTATTCTTAAGCCAAACAACTTAAAGAGTCCAAATTTAAGGATAAAGCCTGCAATTATGTTTTTATCTCCTGAGAAAAGCCTCCAGGGTTAGACCCGAGTCACAGCTTAGCATCGAGGACTTTTCTTATGTAATACACGACAATGTGTGAGCTCTGTGAAATGTTACCTTCTGAAGCGACTTGCTCGTCTTTTTGTTGTTGTTGTTAATTGTGTTTTAAAAATCGTACAGGGTTTTCTATGATATGGCCTGTCCTCACTCTGCGTTTGTCGAGGTGTGCAAGTTCATTGCATGTTTTTCTGATTTAATCACCGATTTGTCTTAGCATTAAAGAGCTTCTGAAAACTGAACAGGATTTCCTAAATGACATCAGCAGTCAGCAGGTTAGTTATCAGGTTATGAAGCATGTTCGAGTGGCCTGAATCACCTCACCTCATCTCGCCGAGCAGTAAGAGATTCGGAGAGGAGATAGAGGAGATGATGAAATTGAGTAATAAGGGGAGGAAAAAACTAACTGTTAAAAAAACAAAAAAACAGGATGTTGGAAATATTTTTAGAGTCAAGTAAGTAAATAAATAAAATATTTTAATAAAAAATACTTTTTATACAAACACAAAACGTGCAATAAGCGATCATACAGAATTTTTTCAATTCAGATATTTTTAAATGAATTATTCACAATTAATTATAATTATACACAAATACAGGGTTTAGCTGTGAGAAAACATTCATAAAAGAAAGAAAAAAATAAAGAAATAAATTACTATGTAACATCCAATATGTGTTTGTTTCAGAGCTTTTAATTCTATATTCTTTTATTTATTCATTTGCTCACTATTTATAGGGCTAATAATAAATTCTAGACAAAATCAATGTAAGAAAATATACATTTTATAATTATTTGTGATATGAAAGAAAAATACCAATAAAAATATTCAGAGGTGTGTATGCGTTGGAGAAAGCATCCATAATAAGATTTATTATTATTATTATTATATGTGGTATACATTAAATAATAATAATTATAACAACACTTTACCATTTTACTAAATAAAAATGTAACTATATAATTCTTTTACCAAAATAATTTTTCTGCTTCCCTAATTATAAAGCATTTACAGAAAGAAGAAATATTTTACCGTCATATGATTTTGACATATCAATTAACCAAAAAAAGAAATACAAAATTAATCTGTGAGCTTGTGTCAAACCTGTATGTAGGGAAAGAGATTTTTTTTTCTTTAAGCTTGAGTTTTTTTTTTTTAAGACTTTTTTTTCTTTTTGTGTAAACACTCCCAGTTAAATGCTTGCCACACAGACCAAGATTACAGTAATACTGAAACACACACAGGCACACATACACACACACCACACACACACTGAGACATACTGTAAGGCTCATTCAGTTGTCATAGAAACCCAGGCCTCAGCAGGTAACTCTTCATTAGTTAGTGGACTCAGAGCTCTGAGAAACGCTTCTTATATTAGATACAAGATGTCACTATTCTTCTCGCCTCATTATAAAGCCAAGCAGCTCCGTGCACGTTTGCGTTTCGTCCACTTTTGTTGTCATTTTTTTAAAGCTTCGGGTTTGTTTTGAGTTGTTAACTACTTTATGTAAAAAGTTATTTAGTCTATAATGATGAAATAAACGCTCAAAAGCTGAAAAATTACTGTATTGCGTTAAAATGTTAATTAGTGGTAGTGTGTACTGTATGATTATGTAACTGTTTATGATGTCATGTGATTTTTAGAGAATTTGATCAAATGAAGACAAAGTGAATGGAATTTGTTTGTATGGAGAAGAAAATGTCAAACAAAAAGTTAAGAGCTTCATCACTAACTCCAAACTCCGTCTTTATACCTTTCACAAAAGTTTATATGTAATATGTTTTACATATAAACATATAAATATGATACACACATATTCATGCTAAGTAAAGATTAACATGCTTATAGTGCATTTAGGAAAATAAATGACTTTTACATTCCTAATATGAGACACTTGACATGATTTATTCCTCGTATCCCACACCAACAATTTACTGACAATTTTATATATATATATATATATATATATATATATATATATATATATATATATATATATATATATACTATATATATATATATATATATATATATATATATACACACACACACACACACACACTGTATATATTGTATATATATTAAAATACTGTAAAAAAAAGTTTTCATCATAACTTAATAAATGAAATTAAATGTTGTACATGAGATGAAAGAAATGGGAACAAATGTTTTACTGCGACAGGCTGAAAAGTGTCTAAAAATACAATTTAAATATGCATGTTTATGTACAGTATCAACCTCAGCAGCGACCTCATTTGCCCTCTCATCTGTTCCAACCTCAGTAAACTAATCACCGCCTGATCATCTGTCATCATCTGCACCTGTTTCTCACTGGTTCGTTCCTTAAGTTAGATGTTTTTTATTCTTGAATGATTCATAGATCACTGTGTGGTTTAACAAATAAAAAACATTCCTCTGAAACTGCTCAGGTACGGGGACGGGACTGAAAATGATGAGAGACAAAATAAAAAGTCCTTCAGGACACCTGGGGAACAATTCCTCAAGAAAGTAGTCTGTGTCTTTGAAAGCAAAACATGAAGAAACGAAAGTGGGGGGGAGGGGGTCAAGACTTTTGCACAGCTCTGTATAATATGATAACCACATTATGAAAGATGCCCTAGTTGACTGTGTGTGAGTTGAGATGAGATATAGGATGAGAAAAACATCTTTTTGGCTGAGTAAGTTTCGTGTGTGTGTGTGTGTGTGTGTGTGTGTGTGTGTGTGTGTGTGTGTGTGTGTGTGTGTGTGCACGTGCATGTGTGTGTGTGTGCGTGTAGTCTGTTCGCACTCAGGAGGTCCAGGCTGAGTAAGCGTTGGGCTTCTGCAGTACCTGTTTGTGATCACACTCCGTTCCTGTCATCACACACACACACACACACTACAAGAGCAGAGAGATAGAGATAGAGAGAGAAAGAGCGAGCAAGAGACTTCATAGACTTTACACTCCTCAGCTCTATGATACTAAGAGGAGGGAAAACTTTCAGCAGATGTGAGGTAAACATGAGAAAAACCACTCGGGAAGTCGGACAGGGAGGACGGTGGACGGTGGGAAAACTTGTGTCATCTCTGCCTGCCGCAGACAATCACACCCACCCACCCACCCGCTCACCACTCCCAGGGTTAGCAGGGTGGGAAAAAAAACTAGTCCAAGGACAACACACTCACACACACACACACGCTCCTCCTGTCTGGCTGCTGTACTGTACAGTACAGAGACAAGACATTTTTACACAGGGGTGTATGAATGTAATATACAGCTTAATATTTTCACACTGTTACACAGGGGTGGGTATTTCCTGTGAGCACACACACCGAACCCACCCACACACCCACACACACCCCTCACACATACATTACAACATGCGTAGCGTCATAAATCAACTTCAACATTACTGAAACAAAGTTTTCAGTCAGAGGAAAGTCTTCAGGATGGAAGATTTGCTCAGTCCCAGATTCTCACTTGCATGAAAAGGTGTTTTTTTCTCCATCTTATTCACTTTGCGAGAGAGAGAGAGAGAGAGAGAGAGAGAGAGACAAAACGGGAACCTGGTGAGGGAATGACTAGCCGCTAACTGATAGCTGACTAGCGGATAATGTCTCCTCACAGACGTTCCACAACGTCAGACGTGTATGTTATTGTTATTATATATGTATATATCAAATACATTTGACAGGGTGAGTGAAGCACGTAAGTCAAGCACAAATATGAATTCACACACACACACACACACACACACACACACACACACACACACACACACACACACACACACACAGATACAAATGTACACTATCTAAAAATATGCAGCTGTAAGGTCATTCCAGTGCCTCGCTACATCTCAGGATTAGGGAGGAGCCGAAGCCATCAACTCCTGTTTTCAACCCAGTAGCTCTGTGTTTTATCTCATACTGTGTTGACTAATTACGTGCTTGTGCCCTTCTCTTTCTGTGTGTGTGTGTGTGTGTGTGTGTGTGTGTGTGTGTGTGTGTGTGTGTGTGTGTGTGAGAGAGAGAGAGAGAGAGAGAGAGTGAGTCGCTATATATCTCCGTGTGCATTTGTAAGGTAATTTTTGGTGGGTGGCTGTAAGACAGGGGCATGTGTGTGTATGTATGAGGGGGAGTCTAACCTGTGTGTGTGTGTGTGTGTGTGTGTGTGTGTGTGTGTGTGTGTGTGTGTGTGTGTGTGTGTGTGTGTGTGTGTGATTATAGCTAGCCTCTGTCTGCCCTCGGGCTCTCTGGCTTCTCCTAATTAAAACCAGCCAGGCTGCAGGGCACAGGAGACAGATGCCTGTCATAGCAGTAGCAATACACACACACACACACACACACACACACACACACACACACACACACACACACACACACACACACACACATTAGACACAGACTTTCATAGTCACCCTTGGTGCTGTATAGTCTATAGTCTAATAATACACACACACACACACGCACACACACACATGCACACACACGTACACACACACACACACACACACACCTGTATGTACACTATTGTTATAGTAAAGTCCACACAAATTCACACATAATAAAATCACGTACATTATAAGGCCGTTATCATATAGGCGTTATAATGTATGTGAAAAAACAGTTTATGTATTAACATAATATCTGTAATATACTGCATGATACAGACGACAAAAGTGTTATGAGGTTTTTATATATTTCTCCATTTCTTATTTTAATTTATTTTTTTTATTTAATTCAAATAAATAAAATAAATAAATAAAGTAACAGGTGTGTTTTTTCCTATATAAAATAATGATTTTATTTATAGATTTTTTGTTGTTTTAAATAGTAGAATATTCTTTAATATGAATAAATTTAAATGAAAAATATTTTATTTCACAAGTGCTTATTATTATTATTATTATTATTATTATTATTATTATAATAATAATAATAATGTATTATTAAATTATTCTTTTTTTCCATTTTATCATTCCAATTAATTTTTTTTCAATCGTTTTCTGCATCATATCAGCTCAGAAAATCCTGCGAGGTCTCTGCACGGCTGAGTTTCCGGCTCTTTCCGCCACATTCTGCCCATCAGCTCTAACTATCAGGCCCAATATGAGCCCCCTTTAGGAGCTATGGGATAATTTGGACATTTTTGCCAGCCCTCAGCGTAGCACCTCTACCTGTCTTGTCCCATTCAATGTGTGTGTGTGTGTGTGTGTGTGTGTGTGTGTGTGTGTGTGGGTGTGGATGTGTGTGGATGGACATTTTTTTTATATGTTGGTGAGGACTAAACATTTCCACAAGGACAGGAACTTTAGAGTGTTTATTTATTTATTCAATTATTTATTTATTTATTTATTAAATTTTTATCACTTTTTTAAAAAACTAACAACGTAAAATGCAAAAAAAGTTTTCTTTCGGTTGCTGAGATTAAGCTTCTAGGGCAGCATTAATTACCTGTATTAAGTGGTTATGATAGTGGAAGGTCCTCACAAGGATGTGTGTGTGTGTGTGTGTGTGTGTGTGTGTGTGTGTGTGTGTGTGTGTGTGTGTGTGTGTGTGTGTGTGTGTGTGTGTGTGTGTGTGTGTGTGTGTGTGTGTGTGTGTGTGTGACTGAAAGAGAAAGAGAGAGAGAAAGACAGAAAGAGAGATTGTGCTATATGGAGGGTAGGTGGGTGGATCAATGTGTCCTTATTTTGATCTGAGAGAGTGAGTGATAACCCACACACTCGTTTCTCTCTCTCTCTCTCTCTCTCTCTCTCTCTCTCTCTCTCTCTCTCTCCACACACACACACACACCCCTCCTCCTTTTCTCTCCTTCTCTCATACCAGAATACAAGTGGGTGGATCCAGTTTCACAACCAAAATCCATTATAAAACCACCTCTTATTGTATGTGTGTGTGTGTGTGTGTGTGTGTGTGTGTGTGTGTATGTGTGTGTGTGTGTGTGTGTGTGTGTGAATATGTGCGTGTGTGTGTGTGTGTGTGTTTATCTCTTCTATAGAAATCTCCTCTATCTTAGGCATTTGCAGAGTCATGCACTTGTAAACGTGTCTGCATTGTAATCTCTGATCTTTAATTGCACGTGCTGTGAACAGCTACAAGTGTTTATATGAGAGGCATTCAAGCCAAACCGGGACTTGTGATTGCGCAGAATAACAGAACAAAGTTATGAGAGTTAAAAAAGCACCCTTTTTGTCTCTATACAATCCCCTGCCACACTAATGCACTTATCCCAGTGTGATACCATCAAGGTAGACGGTTTTCTCAGTACACCAAAGCCATGACTGGACTGGTCTAAAACACTGGCCTCCCAGGAACTCCTTTGAGGTTTTTGAGGTCAGGACTGTACGGGTGAATGAGGCGTTAACTCCTGTAATGCACAAGTTTTGTTGGATGCTGTTTGTGTGTACTGTTCTCACAGACAAATTGATCTCTTCTATAAGTTGATTTTCAAGGATCATGTGTTCCACCCGCGGGAACGACTGCAGTGGGCCGGGATCGTCATTCACGGATGTTTGCACATTTCAAATGTTCTAATGATGAGTCTCATCACCATTCTGTGCTTGAGGTCTTCTGTAAATGTCAATGGCCTGTTTTACACCTTCATTGACAAGAAATTCCATCACAAGTCCCGGTTTGACTTGAACACCCCTCAGATATTAAACATGTATCACTATGAGACATGAAAGTTGTTTGGGTTTAACACAACGCTCATGGAAAAATCACTGTGCAGGAATTCACACACACTGAAACGACAGCTTAAGTATCGTTTTAAGTTTAAGTTAAAGAGAAATACGACATTTCTCTATAATTATATATTTCCTAAGACTTGCTAGCATTAATGAGTCAATCCTAGACCAAGGTGAAATTGGTATCAAATGTAAACTTTAACAGTGAATTACAGCTAAAACAGGGTAACGGCCGTAATCAGCGTCGTCTGCTGCTGTTAGCATAAAAGCAGCTAGTTTGCGCACTCATTATCACGTTAGCGAACAACAGAAAGCTGTTTAGCCTCAGGCGATGTTTTCCCCTTCCAGTTTTGGATCCTTTGCTGAAAGACGACTTTAGCCAAAGGATTTATTTTAGATGTAAGACACAGCATGAGCTACAGTAGCTTTGTGAAGCTAGAAAAACTTTGATCAGCGCTTTTACATACAGTAGCGTTAGCTTCCTTTCTCATCCTACAGTGTTCAGGACAACTGGGTCTGACCTCTGCATTGCTGCTACTCTTTGAAAGAAAGGTTCCACTTAGCACCCTATAGGCTCTCTTTGCAAACGTTAGGGCCATTATCCATCCAAAGAACCCTCAAGGAACCCCTTTTTCTAAGAATCTTCCATTACTGGTTAAAAAAACAAGACATGAGATAAAAATCACACAAAAGCTGTGATATCGTTTAAAATCTTGACCGATTTTTATACAAAGGCTGACGATGATTAGCCCCTTAAATCTCAGGCTTTTATTCATTTCTTGAAATCTATGATGAATTTTGCAGTAACTATAGTGAAGCTAATAGGAACATTACATTAATGAAAGATTAGGAGAATTAGAATTAGGGATGTAGACGATGAATCCTGATAGTATAAAGAGTTAAAAATATATAATGAAAATATGTACTCATTATGAACAATTCACATTTTTGTCAGGTTTACATTCAAATGTAACGGTCTCCAGTGTGTGTGTGTCCAAACAATATATGTCACCTAATGACTTGTTTCTCAGCCCTGTTGGCGGCCCACAGAAGCGAGGCTTATTTAGTAGATTATTTACATAAACACCAAAACAGCTTTTTTGGAGGAGGAGTGACATAAATGGAGTTTAAGATGTAAGAAAATTTTTTCCAGCTGGAGCTTTAACACACACACTTTGGCTCTGCTCTGAGACCTGCCTTAACATTGAAGCTTTGTGTTTGTGTATGAATTCCGAGCCAAACATTGAGTGTAAATGTTGCCGGGTGAGACATATTAAGGCGCTTGAAATACATACAGTTTAATAGAAATTTGGACAAATTCGTAACAAAAAGAGTAAGAAAAGTTAAGAAAACCCAAACATTTGAATGTTTCCAAATTCCCACGCACCAGCTCGTTGCTATCAAGGGGTACGAGTGACAATATACTTCCTGTAAAGTCTGTGAAGCCGACCAAGCTCGTCTCACTTCACGGCGAGGAACGCCTTTTTCCTTATAACTGAGTGAAATGATTGGCCAACCAGTCTGATCTTTAACATACCATAAACCCAAATTATTGATCGATTGATTGATTGATTGATTGATTGATTTAGCTTTGATTTGATCAGAAGAACATGAACTGCATTGCACATAATATGTAAGAAGCCGTTCCATACACGCTCTGTGTAACCGCCTCTAAAGCTGTACAGGTCTGAATATACTCGAGTACAAATGTAAATGAATGTCTATATTTTTTCGAGCAAATTATCAAGGCATACATGTAGAAGTAGCTACATGACACAGACAGCACTAAAACCCCACTTTTATCCCAAAGCAGTGACTGTAAAACAGACGTGGAGGGAGAAACAGTGAGTGGTGGGTTGATGATGCTCGGTATGAGCTGGCTCGATCGTGACAGAGGTTTAGTGTGTGGTATGTGGTGTGTATTTGTGTATGTGTGTGTGTACGAGAGAGAGAGAGTGTGTTTTTGTGTGTGTGTATGTGTGTTTAAATCCCCCCAAATGGTCTCTGTTTTCAATGAGCTGGCCAAGCTCAGAGCCACGACATGTTTCTACTGCCTCTTTTCCATCCAATGCTTACTCACACACACACAGCCAAACTCATGTTGATATCCATCCTGCCAAGTTCTAAGCAGCAAATTCTAATATTACAATCGATACAGTTCATTAACGCTGTATATTACAGCAGGTGATGGGAAGGACGTGAGGACGTGAGACGCGACATCATTCTACCGGTTTATCAGCCATAGTTTACGGATAAAGAGGCCAGAAAGCGAACAAGGGGAAAGTGTTCCCGTCTTTTATTCAGCGAGTCAAAGCTCTCAATGAGTTGTAGACACCAGGAAACCGATTTGCATCGAAAACACAAAACAGTCCACTTGCTCATCTGAGATCACCGGTGATAAGCTGATGGGAACCTGATGTGTTTGTTCTCACCGTGCCACTCTGCCTGTCAGACTCCCACATTCACCCTCTGATGTCTCTCTTATGCTGACTGAACTGAACTGCTTTACCTGCTCTCTTTTTTTTTCCTTTTTTTTTTTCTTGTGTGACCCGTGTTGCTTTCGTACCTGCGGTTTCATCATTAAAAAAAACAAACAAAACAAAACAAAACAAAAGTGTCACTATTTAAAAGGAATCAAAGTTTGGAGGCGAACAATGCCCTTCTCTCTTCCCCTGCCCTGAGATCATCGGGAACAAATTGGCCAGGTCTTAAAACCAAGCGATATCGCCTGAACAGTGTGTGTGTGTGAGAGAGAGAGAGAGAGAGAGAGGGTAAGAAAGAGTAAGAGTGTGTGTGTTTTTTCTTGAGTGGGGGTTTTGCAGTCACTCAGCGGCGCAGAGATAGAGCCAGTGGAGAATTGTGTAGCCGGATCTGGAGCATTGTGAGGCCTGCCTCTTTCCCACAGCCCCCCCCCCCCCGACACACACACACACACCCCCTCGAGGAAAGCAAATAGAAGGAGGCTACTCCTGAAATGTTTGTGAACACGCCAATGTAAAAGTATCCAGGCTGTAACAAAAGCCTCCCTCGGATCAGGTTCAACTTCGATAAACCTTGTCCTAGTGACTGTGAAGACAAAGGCGTGGTGCCTATCCCCGTATAACCCTCTCCCTCTCTCCCTCTCCCTCTCCCTCTCTCTCTTTATCTCTCTGCAGGGAGGGTCTGTAACTTTAGGTGTTTAACTCTTTACACCGTTCCTGATTACGCTTTCACCTCAGGAGCCGAGTGATCAGTGTGAATTCAAACACGGGCCGAGCGATCCGAAAGCGATTCGTTTGGTTTTGCGTCAGGAAGTGTCGTGCCGCGTCGCATCGCACCGCGCCTGTGCCGCGATAAAAAGCGGATGAATAATTGAACGTGCCGGTCATCTCCCTATTCACCTGCTCGGGTGTATCCTTGAGCATTCGAGACACCCAGGTTTGCACACTTTCACACTTTCCTCTTGCATTCACACACACACACACACACACACACACACACACACACACACACACACACACACACACACACACACACATGGCCTACGAGACGATCACCTCTGACCTTTTTTTGGAATTTTTTTTTAAATAAATAAGATAATCAAGGCATCATTTATTAATGATAATGACAATGTTTGAACAAAGGTCAGCTCAGGTCATGAAACCCTTCGAGCTCTGTGCATTCTAAGACAGGACTACATTTTTAGTAATCGAAGATTTCGCAGATCAGGGAGAATTTTAAAGCATTCTCTCAATCATTATTTGTAAAATAAATAAAAATAAGGGAAAAAATTGCGCAATAATATAGAGTATAACGATCCTGTTATCGCCTGAGTGGGGAGATAACCTACTACTGTATGTCTGACCTGTCATCTCCTTTTACTCTATTAGACTTTGTAATGAGACAGAAAGAGAAAGAAAGACAGAGCGCCAGAAAGTGAGAGAGAGAGAGAGAGAGAGAGAGAGAGACTGTGAGAAACTGTGACACAGTAAACACACTCATTAAAGTAAACTTCTACAGAATTTGGTGTCAAGACTTTGAGACTTTTTTTTTAAGCCTGTGCATACAAACAGTGATGCAAGAGTGTACGGGATACCTACGGACAATGTGAAAGAGAGACGAGAGAGAGACACACACACACACACAGAGACAGAGACAGAGAGTGTGTGTGTGTGAGAGAGAGCGAGACATTGCTGACCTTTCGTAGCCGCTGGCTGAGTCGAGCTCCGTCAGTGTCAGGAAGCAGGCTGCTATCTTCCCTCTGAAGCATGCGAAAGTGAGAGCGAGCGTCAGACGGAGAGAGCGATAAGGAGAAGAGTTGAGCTGCACGCAGGAAGGTGTGTCAGTGATTCAAGAAGAGAGAGAGAGAGAGAGAGAGAGATCAGTGTGGGGAACGAAACAAAATGTGTGCACCCACCTACAGCCCTCCCTCTACACTGAAAGTATTTTGGCAGCGTCCACCTGAGCCACAGCTCGTTGAGCTGGGAGTGTAACACACACACATACTCACACACCCCCACACACACACACATACACATATGCACACGCTCCTGGTGTACCTGCACCTACAACCTGCAGCAGGAGAATCACATTCATATTCACATCGTGGCATAGAAAATGAGATTTAAAAAAAAAAAAAAAAAAAGAAGAAGTTATTAATAGTTTATTAGGATTATGAGTATTTGGACAAAGGAAAAGTAAAAACATTGAAAAAAGAAAGGAAAGGAAAAGAAAATCAAGCAAGGTGCCTGCATGTGCATGGGAGATAGAGAGGTAGACGGAGAGATGTAGAGACACAGAGACAGAGAGACAGAGTAGTCCACTGATCCCTGAGGGAAATTGTTTTGTCACAGCAGCAGACAATTACAGACACCAAATACTAAAAAAGCAGACGCATTTATCTCGAAGGTGGCGAGGACGCCAGGAGCGCAGCGTCGAGTGAAACAAAGTGTCCAGGTAATTAAGTGACAGGGAGCAAGCGCAGAGTGTGTATATCATAACCGTGTTGTAAATTAATACGCCGATGATGCTGTATGTATACGGTTAATGTAACCTCAATGGGATGATGGGAGCGACGAAAAAAGGATGATTCTTTATATACGTAAATACGGTTAAGTCCGGGTTCGATTCCCGTCTCGGTGTGCATGGAGTTTGCATGTTCATCCTGTGCTTGGTGGGTTTCCTCCTGGTACTCCAGTTTCCTTCCACAATTTAAAGACATGCAGATTAGGTTAATTAGCGTTCCCAAATTGCTCGTCGTGTGTGAGTGATGGATTGGCACCCTGTCCGGGGTGTACACCGCCTCGTGCCCTGAATACGGAATTAAACAGTATAGTCGATGATGAGCGAATACAGTTAGCAGTGTTGACCTTCATTAACATGGGAGTGAACTGTATTGTGAAGTCATGTGATGCTTCTAATGCGTTCATTTATTCATTAATTCATAATTAAGTCATTTTAACATTATCAATGTCTAGTGTGTATGTATTTTTTGTGAAATCTGAAAACTTTTGCCGGGCAGAACTGGTTAAAAAAAAAAAATTCGAGTCAAGTTTTTTTTTTTTTCCTAGAAAATTCCATCTTCTAGAGAGATCTACAGTACTGTGCCAACGTCTTGCGCCACCCATTGTTTTTTCATATTAAACCATATCATTTAGATTAAGTGAAAGAAATCGGATCAAATGTTTTGTTTGCGAAAAGTGTCTAAAGATACAATTTAAAAAAATGTTTATTTACACAACAACGTCAGCAGCAACCTCATTTCCCCTCTCATCTGTTCCAACCTCAGCATTCAGCATCAGCAGTATACTAATCACAGGTCTGATCTTCTGTCATCGTCTGCACCTGTTTCTCACTAGTTCATACCTTCAGTTAGAGGTACATTTTTATGCTTGAATGATTCGGAGTCACATTCCTTTAAAGCTGTTTAGTGAGAGTCCTTCAGGAAGCCTGCAGAACTAAGACTACATTAAAATACAAGGAAGTCCGGCTCGTGGAAAGCAAAATATGAAAAAGATCAGGGGTGGCTCAAGACTTGGACAGTACTGTAAAACCCCGCCCACGGAAATAAAGATTTATAAAAGTGTATTCCAATGGGTGTGTCAAAGCATTTTTAATTTTCGACTTTCCTTGCGTTTCAAACCTTTAAGACCTTTAATTTTATAAAAAGTTTTTTTTACAATTTTTGTTGAAGGTAGGATCTGACTTTACATTTGATGTGTTGACATTTTAAACATCAAAAACAAAATATACAGTACATACTGTACCTGACATTGCTGTTGCTGCATCAGTACACGTATTGACAAAAACCTGAATGTCGTGGACGAGGACGCTTTCGACGCAAGTCTGATGCTTTTTGTATTCAAAAAAAAAAAAAAACTCTTAAAAATATTTAAGAAAATATTCTTCAATCACAAAGAATGCTATTAAAGAAAAATAATTAAAATTTCAGACATTCGACCTTGCTTTGACCTTGAAATCTAATCAGTTCATCGGCTGGCTGCTAGACAAGTAGTTCCATATAGATTTATCAAACGCAATCTCATCCTTGAGATAACGCTCTTGCTTACAAGTACTTAAAGACAGACGGCAAGACGATCGGAAAAAACACCACCTAGAGGTGAAGGCTGAAGAACGCAACACACCAAAATTGTGTGATAGTGATAGTCTTCGACCCTCCCGGCTGAGTGGTAGTAGTAGCCTTAATGTGAGAGCCCCCTAGTGACGGGGAGGAATTGGACACGACTAAATTAAGGAGAAAATCGGGGGGGGGTGGGGGGGGGTGTCTTGATGTGTTTTATTCCTCTCATACTACAACAATTTTGTTGTACTTTTTTATCTGTTTTAGTTACTCACATAAAGCTGTGAAACATTATATAAGATATAAAATGTTGTTTGCTTACCAGCTTTTTAAAAAATCTCTCTTGAAGTTATTAAGGAATAAGAAAAAAAACACCATGGCACATTATTGAAAAACTGCAAACTGTACATGTTGGGGGAAAAAAAATGACTTCAGGAAAAGATTCAGTGGTTTTTCTCGGCATATGAATCAGCGCTGAGCCTAAGGTAAAGGGAGCAGTGCTATCAGCTGGATTGGTGCGATTAAGTGGCTTCTGAAGAGGGTGTGGGGCTCGCATTGTGTGAGCTTTGTGCAGCTGGAGATTGGGAAAACAGGCGTGAGCCGCGGAGATAATTTCACAATGAAGTGAGTGTAGCTGCTGCAAACACATTACACACATTACACACATTGCCGTTTCATTCAGCCTACGTACGCTCCATCATTTAGACATCTAGATTACACCGGGGTTACGTCAGGCTAATCATTTAGGCCACGGTTTGATATCAGGGGACTGGATCGGTCCGTTTCAGCTGCTCGCTGGCTAAGTGGTGTCGATGTTTGAGTAATTAAGGAACAGACTAGACAGGTCAGTATAACACACTGTTTCTACCAAAAGTTTGAGAAAAAGTGGTCTTTTCTTAGCTGTCTTCACACTTAGGTGAAAATGACAAGTTTCAGTCAGGTTCTTCTAAAACTGACTAATGACTTATTGCACATTCTTGACTTCACCTCTACATTTAATATAATTATTACAACATCCCTTCCGATCTTCTTAATCATGCAGCGGAGATTCCTCATAAAGCCAGTTTTCTCTGGTTTTGGTTTACCCCAAGTCTCCATTGTGGGCCCTGTTTTGTTTCCTTTACATTTGTTGCCGCTGGGTAAAACCTTGCAGAAATCTAAATTTGATTTAATTGAGAGTAAAGGTCTGGTGTTGATTCCAATTTGCATTTGGTTGCTGTTTATGGGAAATCTTAATATGCAGTACAAAGAGGTGCTGATGCAAGAGAAAGCCAGCATCATTAAGGTGAAAAAACATTACTGACAACCTGAGACCTTTCTTCTCTAACCTAAAGTATCTAACTACACGTTTGGGGTGATTTTTTATTTTTTTATCAACCCTGAAATTCAATAAACAAATAAACTCTGAGATCTGGACATATGAAGGGTGTTCATGTCAAACCGGGACTTTTGATTGTTCAGAATAACAGAACACACGTACTGTATGAGAGTAAAAACTCCCTTTATTTATCTATATAATCCCCTGCTACACTAATGCACTTATCCCAGTAGAAAGTGTCCTCATTAGGTCGGAGCCATGATCGGACCGCCTGCTTCATGTCTGAAACTCCAAACGTGTGGAAATGGCTAAGAGCGAGGTCAGGACTATACAAGGGATGTAGCAATAACTCCCAGCTGAGTTTCTGTAATGTGCAAGTGGTGTTGATGAACGATTGTGTGTACAGTTCCTACAGACGGATGCGTGTCTTCCGCAAATTGGTGACAAGTGTTCCATCTTTTTTATCCATTTTTTTAAGGATCAGGCATTCCAATCGCTGAATGCTCACAGGATCGGCTGCAGTGGGCTCTGAGCCACCTCGGCAGGGATCGTCATTTGTATTTGCACCAGTCTAATGTTTTACTGTGACTCTGTCACTGTGAGTCTCATCACCGTACTCCGTAAATGTCAATCGTTTTTTTAATCCTTTTTCTTTTTATACGCCTTCAATCGCTAGTCTCAATTTGACTCGATTACCCCTTACATCATGGCTTGCTTATTTCAGTTTCCTTTTACATGGGTGTTATTCAGGCGTGTTAACGTGCCTTGCCCTGCGAATGGGATTTGCCTTTTTAATCTCTCAGCTGGACATCGCTCTGGTCAGCTTCATCCCTTATACAAGTGCTCTAGAAATGCATCGAATTAAACTGTTTCATTTGATCAACTGTATCCTCATGACCTCCAGTGATGATGAGGACAAGATGGTGCTACATGAAAAAAAGATAAGATTTCAGAGAAACAAATTGTTCAGATTCGTGGAAATTCATGTCAATCTGATCTGAAGTAAGGTACATCGCCAACACCCCCCCCCCCCTTCTCTTTTAGCTGAATTGGCAAAACCAACCACTTCCTCATGCTTTGTCGCTCACGTCTTTCATCATCTCATACCCCAGTAGCGCACACACACACACACACACACACACACACACACACACACACACACACACACACACACACACCTGCACATACTATTTTTTGCAGAGGGGGGGTTTCCACTTAACCATATACGAGTATATTTCAGTGCTGCGCCGCCTACACTGCCCCAAACCTCAACCTCTGTCAAAACTTTTCAAGAAAATCTACAGATTTCTACAGGCTTGATATTTTCGGGTAAAATGCATTTTTCCTACATGGGTACCTAGGAACCGTCCCTATGATATCAGAATGTCTGAATATTCTTTCCTTTCATCATACCTTCCTATTCACAGTAACCTCTGGACTTTTTTTTATGTTTATTATCTGGAACGGAAATAAATCAAGGAACAACGTTAAACACATTTTTCCACCAAACTGCTACCTCTTTATTTTATATATATATATATATATATATATATATATATATATATATATATATATATATTTTTTTTTTTTTTTTTTGTACAATCATGCTCTCGCTACTTGTGCTTCATAAAGGCAGATAAATAAAAATAGTTTTTACAGTCTCAAGATTGACTATTTAAAATATATTTTTTAAAACTGTCCTGATTTTGATTTTGCACTGATTTCCATGTGATTTTTTTTTTTAACACATCTTATTTATTTTCACTTCTGATTCATTTTGCACATCATTCATTCAGTACACATAACGTTTTTTTTCCATGATTCATTAATTTCTATGTGTGATTCATTTGAAAAGATTCATGTATTATTTAATGCCCCTGCAATAGATTGGCACCCTGTCCAGGGTGTACTCCACCACGTGCCCTAAGTATCCTGGGATAGGCTCCAGACCCCCCGCGAATTGAAATACAGGATACAGTGCTATAGACCATGAGTGAGTGAGTGGGTGAGTGAGTGAGTGAGTGAGTGAGTGAGTGAGTGAGTGAGAAAAAGTAATTCTTTTTCCATTTGAATTGTTAAATTTCGCATATGATTCTTTTGAACACAACTTGTTTATTCACACTTCTACACTTTTGCTCAAGATTAATTTACAGTATTTCCACCTCTGATTCCTATTTTTCGTCTAATTCTATTTTAGATTGTTTTTTATAAGGGATTCTTTCCCTTATAAATTCATTCCCAAGTGGTTCATTTTTGACATGATTCATTTATTTATTGAAAAAAAAAATTGCACACATTTTTTAAATGCATGCATCATTACATTATTATTCGAATCTCTGGCCCCTTGAATGACCCGGTGTTTATAAATTAATTCTGTGTAATTTGCATGCATACTTGCTAGCGCAGATGTTTAGCTGGTGTGATGTCCGATTAGCTTTAGCAAATAGTCCAGGTTCTGACCAAAACTTCAGCCCAAAACTGTGTGAGCAACCGAGAGACTTGATGTCACAGTGATTGTCATCTATGAGCTTCTAACTGAATTTATCTCCTACTTGGAGCGGAGGGTTGAGTCTCTCAGGAGACGGGTCGACCTCTGGCAACTGGATCATGATGCGCTGTACCTCAGGCACACCCAGAGACAAACACGACAATGTTCAAACTCCTACTCACTTTTGCAAAAAAAATAAATAAATAAAATAAATAAATAAATAAATAAGCAGCCAGTTTTACTCAAAACACATAATCACAATGTTCTGCAAGTGTTTTGGAAAAAAAACCTTTTACAGAATGCTGACACTGGAGACTCCTTTTTACTAATGTACAACTCCTTAGAGAAAACTTTACAATTCCAACATTTTAATCTGTTCATCGTTAGGCTTAAAAAATGTGAATCTTTTATAATCTTTTAAAAATTTTATTATATAAAATTATAATGTATCACATTAGTATCATCCTGCGATTTACATTATAACTGGAACTGCTGTCGAAACTGACGTTACAGAAAACATCATTTCAAAATTACTGCACAGCATTTTACATGACAAGCAAAAAACTTCTCAGACTCTCGATTTACAGTCGCAATTATTCCTCATGCAGCTATTGATTAAAGGTGCGGTCCTCACATTAAAAATCCTACCCAGGTGTACGTGACATGTTTACCAACCCGTCATGGTAAAAGCTCGATCTGTGAGCCGCCACCCACCTCATGGGGTGTTTGTATTGCAGTTAAGTCCTCATACACTTGGGAACTATTTAAGATTAACCCTTAAATATGTGAGAAGAAATTGGCAAATGTGCTTCAAGAAAGAGATTTCCCAATAATGTGTGTGTGTGAGTGAAATGAGGAGATTTTTTTTTCTCAAGGTCAAATAAGACTTGAGATTCGAGAACTTTGTGCAATATATATATATATATATATATATATATATATATATATATATATATATATATATATATATATATTCTTATAGAGGATGAAACCAAAAGTGTAAAGTAAGAAAAACAAATCCTGTGGAATGTAATGGGAATGGGATTCATATTTAATTTCATTTATACAGCATTAGCTTTTGAGCGGATGTTTCTGCATTTATTTATTCATTCATTCATTAATTCATTCATTTATTAATCTTTTATTCTGCTCATCCTGCATACAGGGTCTTGGAGGCCTGGAGCCTATCCTGGGAGACTTTGCGCACAAGGTGGCATTACACCCTGGACAGGGTGCCAATCAGGACACACACATATACACACACTCACACACACACATGCACACACTATGGGCAATTTGGAAATACCAGTTAGCCTAATCTGTATGTCACTGGAGTACACAGCTGCTAGGCCAAGATGCTAGCCGCTAAGCCATCAACAGAAATCATGGGGGCGTGTAAACCTTTGCACTCAGTGTATATTTGTATATTAAATAAACAAGTTTTCAAATATGTTTTTTTGTGTACTGCATTGAGGAAAACGTGGTGTGTGTGTGTGTGTGTGTGTGTGTGTGTGTGTGTGTGTGTGTGTGTGAAAGAGAGAGAGATTTCCTTGTCCCAGTGTATCTCAGGGTGAGGCAGTGCCAAGGCTACACACCTGGAGTGGTCTGACTGGTTCGTGCCAGCTCTCCCCTTCTCACTCCTTGTATTTTAACTCTCTTCCTCCTCCTCTTTTTCTCTTTTTGTCTATCCATCAGTCTGTCTGTCTGTCTCCCTCCCTGCCTCCAAGCCTACTGCATGAGAAGGCAAGGAGAGGAATGTGATCTAACCACATACTCAGATATTGAGATGCCTCCCCCTCCCCGTCTCTCCCTCCTCGTCACTCCCTCTCTCTCTCTCTCTCTCTCTCTTTCTTGACTCCTGTGATATCTCTGCCAAGCCGGAATGTTTTTCCTAGCCTCTCCTACACATTTTCACATACACACACATCCCTCTTCATCTCTCGTTTTTTTTTCCCTTCTTCTCTGGCTCTCCCACATGCTCCTCTCTTTTTGCACTCCTTTCTCTTCTTTATATTCCATCTCCCTCTCCTGTTTTTCCCTCCGTCTACCTCTTTCTCATTCGCTGGATCTCGCTTTTTCTCACACTTCGTGGCAGGGTAGGTGGGAAGATTCAGCCCACCTCACACACACGCACACACTCACATACACACACAAACACACACACACACACACACACACACACACACACACACACACACACACACACTCATGCTGTCTCGTGTCTCAACTTGCATGCGTGAGGTTGTTATCCAATTGCTCATGCCACTGGTTGGAGCTGCACCCATCGCTTCTCCATCACTGCTATACACGCTGCGTTTACGAAACACACTCTCGCGGCGCACATCCTCGCAGTCGCCCATCCACTCTGAAAGTCGATTCATTTTCTGTCAATCAAATCACATTCTGTCATTAAAATCACATGATGCTTTACAGGACTATACTAAATGAAGCAAACTGATGACAGATGTTAAAGGAGGAGGAGTCAGCGATACTGAAGAAAGATTGCCAAGCAACAAATCAGAAGCTTCACCCCAAAATTCATGGATGGGCATCTGGGCTAGCTAACCAATATGGCCCGTCGCTTCTATCTTAGAACATATGAGCGATGAGTGTTGCAGTTTTTCATTTCACCTGATGGTGGCAGCAGACTTGCGCACTCACTCATACTGCATCACCTGTATACTGGGTCGCAGCGGGCACACCAATTAGTATAATTTGCATATCTTTGGAATGTGGGAGAAAACTGGAGAACCCAGAGGAAACCAACCAAGCACGGGGAGAACATGCAAATTCCACACACACACACACACACACACACACACACACACACACACACACGCACACAGACCCGAGGTGGGAATCGAACCCGAGGCGACAGTGGCATCGTGCCGCCTACTCCATTAACACATTAAACTAATTAAAAAAAAAAAATCAAACATGAATTTGATTGATTTACTTAATGATACTGTATCTTGTGGTTTGCCGAAAGCCATAGCAAAGTGAAAATGACACATATCACAACAAAATAAAGGACACAATGTAAGGGCAGAGAAACAAACATGAAGAACCGTATAGAGCTCAACTTCTTCTTTTTTTTAAACAAGATGTAAGTGTAAATGTTGTAATGGAATGTTAACTTAGCACTTTTGAGTAATTATATACATTATATACATTAAACATATACTGTATATACAGTATATTTCAAACATGGCACAGAACATCACTAGAGCTTTTCAGTAGCTTCCAACCACCAAGTGAAGGAAAGCCTTTCAATGAATCCTTACAAAAGTCTGATGTAACTCTTCTGAAAAGATGCACAAATGTATGAATAGCACCTTGTGTATCATCAGCTGATGCCCTGCTGCAGTTATTTCCTAAAACTTATTCATGACAGTATATTGAAATGAAACCAAGTAATAATCTGGTATTTGGGTAATGTGGCTCCCGTTGAAAAAAGTTTGGACTCCATTGAGAATGCTGTATCGATATAGAAACAGAAATCATACTGTATTTGTAGTTTGTCTCAAAGTCTTCTTTTTAGGTTCCCCTTGTGCCACCCCTGGGAGAATGACTACGCAAGACCTCAAGAGGTGTGCTGTGGTGTCTGGTTGGTAGAAGATCCTTTGGGTGCTCTGGGTTGCAGGGTGGGGCATCTGTGGATCAGACTTGTTCCTCCAGCGCATCCCATCAGTGCTCAATCAGATTGGGATTTGGGGAGTTTGGAGGCCGGGTTCATGGCCTTGGGCTCTTTTCTGGCAGGGCCCTGTGCATGGTGGTCTTTGGTGCACTGGGTGTTCTGGTGCCTTTTTATCAAGATCAGCATTGACTTTTTTGGCGATTTGTGATATTCGGTTCCACTGGAATATCACATTTGTGTGAGCCACATTGACAATTGTTAATGTTTTAATGTGAACGTTACAGCTGATCGGTGTATACTTCATCTCCAGTTTCTAAGCAGCTCTGAACTTTTCATAGACATGGTTTACTTTCTAGAATAGCTATAAAGTAGAAACGAAACCTTTGTGAATGAAATGGCTTTCGGTTTTGTTTCAGCTTTCTGCCTGTAGAATGATTTTGAGATCGATCTATAGATAAATTATATCACAAAGACGTTTACCATGCATAACAAAATTTCACCAATTCCCTGATTTTCAGATTTTTCAGACTCCTTGAACTTCAGCCTAATAAAGAAAGTGTGTTATGCAAAACATAAAGTATGCAGCTAACATTTACAGGAAGTGACTATACTGTATCATTCCTTATGATATAGTCATAAACGATGATATAATATACACTCATTCCTTGAAACATTTAAACCTAAATTCTGTATTATAACCGTCTGAACTTTCTCGTGTAAAACATGGATCCATGAGGATGAGATATCTGTGAAGCTTGTGTCTGGGCGTTAGCTACTCATCTATCGGCTTAGACTCATCAATTCAACCTCGGTGTCACAAACTCGATAAGAAATATTGAAAAATTGTCATGGCGGCCATCTTGCTTTCAGGAAAACCCAGTCCTTCATTATTGTGTGACTGTTTGTGGGAGGGTAATCTTTACATTTCACCACAGCTGCTCAATAATTGGGTTTGTAAATTACCCCATGCCATATTTTTGCTGACAAGTCGTTTCTGAGCTGCTTCTTGGGCATATGGTAGTATGTTTTTCTTGTTCTTCTGGCAGGATGTGTGCTGTAGATTGACAGTAGAGCCTTATGAAGGTTATTGGTTTGTACCATCGCCCCGATAATGTGGGTTTATTTACAAGAAGCTTACCCAGCTATCTCGCCACATCTCTGGCTTGCACTGATCGATAACGTGTTCTTTTTGTCTGCTCGAACTGAGTAATTTTTGTTTTTCTCATCAAACCGATAAAAATGTTTTGTATAGAAGAAGTGCTGAATAAGTGGATGTTCCAGACCACTCGCCGTGTCCTGTAGAAATCATCTGTTGTGATTTTTTTGTGTTTTTCGTTTCTATCTGATTGCGTATAAAACCAACATCCCCAGTTTTATACGCAATCAGATAGAAATGAAAAAACACAAAAAATCACAACAGATGTTCTGTAACGTCTGTAAATAGATTTAAAAAATATAGTATTCAATTTTGTAACAAAATACAAGCGGTTTGAGCTGTGGAAGTGCTGTCGTATCAGAGGAATAAAACATTTCAGGATGTGCTGTTATGGCAAAATTATCATCCTTAAGGTGGATCGGATTCATCACGCCATATTACCGTTGATAATTTCCCTATAGCAATAAGCTCCATCCCATTTATGGTATATTTACTCAGATGGCATGTTGGCTCAGTGGTTGGCACTGTCGCCTCACACCGAGGGTACGATTGCCGCCTAGGGGTCTCTGTGTGTGTGGTTTGCATGTTCTCCCCGTGCTTGGTGGGTTTCCTCTGGGTACTCTGGTTTCCTCTCTTCCTTAGAGAGAAGAAAAGGGTGAAAAGAGAAGAAAAACATGTTCAGGGTAAGCTCTAGCAAAAAGAGGCAAAGTTTTAAGTAGTGACACTTTCTTCTAAGATGGATATAGAGTACATTGTCCGAGCCAAGGCCATGACAATGCGCAGAAATTAATTAATTAACAGCATAGCAGCTTGTCAATAACTAAATATTACAAAAATATTGTGTCCTGATTAAAAATGACAGATTGCACCTTTCATGAATTGCAAAAAACTGTTTGAGTAATGTTATATAAAGTTATATAATTAAATAAAAAATTATTACTACCTTTGATATATTGCAACATTTCCTGATTAAAACCTTACTGATTGTACCTTTAATTAATTGCCAAAGCTGAAAGCAATAAACGATTTATGTGAAAGCAAACAAAATTTAGGGAAAAATTTGTGCAGGTACCACCACTTGCTCTAACGTGCCTGATTTGACCAATCAGCTAATTACCCAGCCATTCACAACTTAAAACAAGTCTTTTAAAGCAGGGAAACTCCAGGACTGGGACAGGGAACCACAGGTCTCATATGATGTAGTGCTATATCCGGACTATAATCACCCCTGGTTGCTGCCAGTGGCCCGTGGTAGAAAGAGGAGGTCAGTGGTAGAGGCAGCCATGAGTGCCGTGGTGGTGTTGAGAGACTTAAATAGACTCATGTGTTTGGGCCTTGCCGGGCACGACGGGGTGTGGCAGCTCGGACCCTCATTGAGCTCCTGGGCACAGCCTCTGCCGGCCGTCGCCAAAACCTGGTAAAATGGGCTACTCCGCCACTCCCTTTGCTACTTTCATCACAATGCCAAAGTGAAACAGACTGGTGGTTTGTAAAGCACCGATTGCTCCGGTTACTCTAGGAAGTGTCTCGATTCAGACTGCGCCAGTGGTATTTATGATTTGCTCACTGTATGATAGCAGACAAATATCAAAGGTCAGCAGCAATGCATTGTGTTACATAAGGAGAAAGAAAACATGACAAGGTACCAAGTTTTTCCTACTTTTCATCCTCTTTGATTTGGTACCATCAAGGAGACATCTTCCTACCTTCAAGAATAATTCAAGGAACTCTGGGACCACTTTTGTGCTTCACTGTAATAGTTATCCACATATATTTACAAGGGGCGTTTAAGAGAAACTGTGACTTTTGATGAAAAGGTGTAAAACTGATTAACATTTAGAGTACGCTCAGCTGTTTAGCCACATTTGAATGGTGCAAACATTTTATTAAAGCATGATCCTTGGATAACGTGTTGCCAACCTTTGGAAGAGACACATCTGTTCATGCGAACTGTACGCACAATCATTCACCAACACCACTTGCGCATTACAAGAACTCGGCTGGGCCATTAAAGAAGTTCCTGGGAGGCCGGCGTTTCTGAAGCAGGAAGTCCGATCATGGCTCCACTATATACAGTAGATACAACTTTCTACCTTGATGGTGTCCAAGCAGTAGTGAACACTGGAATAAGTGCATTAGTGTAGTGGAGGATTATATAGAGGAATAAAGTGAGTTTTTACTCTCACACAGAAGAAATGTTTAGGATTCCCAGAGAAAATTTGAGCAGTTTTTATTTAGCTAGACATTGTCTGGAGTCATAATGGATGATATGAATAGGAATAATAAGTGCATCTGATCTTTTTATGTTACTCAAAAAGTTATTTTCTATTGAGCAGACAATGTCAGTAGTTAGCTGTTAGCTGCTAATGATTATAATCAAGCAAAACCTAGGTTAGCATAACCTACAGTACAGAAGCAGGCAAGAGCATTACATGAATATTATTAGCATGAATCAATGTTTCTCAAATCATCTTTTAAACTCTTTAAAAGCTTTAATAAAAACTTTAATGTAAAGGTAAAAAAAACAGAAAAAATCCTGCTTTAGGTTTTTTTTAAAAAAGCGTGGTCTGGGTCTTTATCTCACATATCTGTTATGAAGTTCAGCCTTGAACTCTTCGTGTCCTGTAACTGTAAAGAAACGCAAAGAGACAAAAACACAAAGGTGACTGAAATGATGAGGTGAAACAGGTTGGACGTATTTTCACTGGAATTTGTGCTGAAAAGGTGGCTCAGAGTTATTTTGAATTTTAAAAAGAGAGGGATTTTAAAAAGACACCCTGGAGCTGTGGCTAATGCAGGCGTGTTTTTCAGGGGAAAGGGGCACGTTAGAGAAAAACAACATTCCTTAAATGAAAACATGTCTAAGAATTAAAATCTGAATTTGTTTTCCATTATTTATTCACATACAGTTACATCTACTAAACATTTTTTGTTCTGATATTTTTTTAGATGTCAATAGACATCGCTTCATCGATCGTTCTTTGTTTCCTTTGTTTTTTCTTTTTGCACAAAATTCAAATAAACACTTTCATCCTGCAGACTTTCCTGCAGGGGAAAACTTACAATGGATGTGTTCAAGTCAAAACGGGACTTTTGCTTGTGCCGAATAGCAGAACATAGTTGTGAGTAAAAACTCGCTTTATTTCTCTATAAAATCCTCTGTCACACTAATGCATTTGTCCCAATGTTTCCTTAGTGCTCGGATACCATCAAGGTAAAAAGGTTTATATAATACACAGACCGCCATGATCGGACTTCCTGCTTCACGTCTGAAACGCTGGCCTCCCAGGAACTCCTGTAATGACCCAAACATGTGGAAATGGCTTGGAGCGAGGTCAGGAATGTAGGAGGGATGTGGCGATAACTCCCAGCCGAGATCCTGTGGTGTTGTGAATGATTGCATGTACACAGACAGATGCATCTCTTCTGCAAGTTGATTTTCAAGGACCAGGCATTCCACTCGCTGAATGTTCACGCGAACGACTGCAGTAAGCTCCGAGCCACCTCGGCTCTTTAAAACGTTTGCACCGTTTAAATTTTTTTCGTGCGGTTTTAACGCCAAATACTTTAATTCTTTTGGAAGTGTCCATTGTAAACGTCCCAGTTTGACTTGAACACCCCCCCCCCCCCCCCCACACACACACACACACACACATACACTTGTACTTTGCAGTGTATGTTTAGAAGATTTAGAAAACGTATACAAGCCTTGTTTAGTGTGCTTAAGTATTTGCTTTAACCAGGGTTGCCAGATTTTCATGATACACAAAGGGCTATAAAAAAAAGCTTTTTTTTTTTTGCATTTTATTAGCCAATGGTTATAAATTAATAATATGTTAAAGTATGTTGATGTAAAGTAGCTCATTTCTACCGTTAAAACATGCACGATGCTGATTTGCCCCTGAGACTGGGATTTTATTATGCAGAAATCCTCCTTCAAATGCCTGCGTACTGTTTGAGGACTAGAATTTCACATTTCAAATAAAACACCAGATCTTTCATGCAGCTGCAGCATTTTTAGTATTTAGAACTGTTTAGTACGTCTGTCCCTAGACGTCTCAGACCCAGGAGTCTGTTGCTAAGAAAAGGCCTGAGCAGTGAACCTGTGTTGTGTGAGGACAGGAGCTTGGTGAGGTCGGCCTGGGCTGGAGCAGCCGGAGGGGAAAACAAGATGGTTTCTTTGGCTTAGAGGAAGCCTTTCATTATGAGTCTGGCTGCCTTTTTGGGTCAGAGGTTGTGTGCAAAGTGCAAAGTGAGCCCTGCAGGAGGGATTTGGGTGCTGAGGGAGGCTAGGCAGCTAAATTCGGCCCTGTATTATAATATAACTCGTGATCTGCTGAGAGATTTGTTGTTTTAAAGGTTATTTCTAAGGTTAAGACTGTGTGATACGTACTGTATGATGTGCGTTCTTCATGTCAGATTATATGATAAACATCCTCTAAAGATAGATGGAAGTCAATGCACAAAGAAAGAGAGCTTGTGGTTATCATTTTTATCCTGTCCATTAGCAAGGTTTTTTTTTCCACGTTTTGCCTTCATCACTAGCGTATTTGCAGTATTTGTCTTGAGAGCTGTTGTTGTGTCTAATCGCTTCTACATAAGTGTCATTTTCTGAGATGCTGCAAGAATTTTGTCGTCAGTCAGATTATGCTTCTTTAAAACGCTAATCCAGTGTCACATTAGGATTTTATCTACCGTTCTGCATGCAACTCGGGTTTAATGTGTTTAATGGTTTAGCGCTTGAGAGATTAGGAGATGTTCAGTGCAGCGTGCACGCTATGTGTATGTATGTTTAGGCGTATTCTCTTATATAAAATATATGACTCAGGGAGGTGGGGGGACGTCGTGTAGTGAACCCGGAGGACAACGTGAAGTGGTGAGCTCGGCTCACTCTGATGTTGTTGTTGTTGTTTTTTTATTTTTATAGCAGCTAATCGGTCTTCACCACTGCCTACAGAACTGAAGAGGAGAAGAGATCGGAGGAAAGTAAGAAGGAGGAGGAAGAGGAGGATGGCGAGGAGGAGAACTGACCGAGTTCTTAAAGACCTGAAGTTTACCCTGACCTCATCTTCATTTGTGGATCGATAAACACGGCCACATTGTGTTCAGTAGGAAACATCTGCGAACACGCTCTCGTTTGTTTCACTCAAGGAGTCGCAATGCGCTTTCACACACATGCGCGCGCACCCGCATTCACTCTCGAGCACACCACGAAATAGCACCTTGTAGCTAATCATATAGTCCGGGACATGGGCGTCCTCCGGGAGGCGGCAAGTTAGGACTCAAAGCCAGCTGCCAGCGTGTATCGAAAAGCTCCAACTCTTTCTCTTACACACACACACACACACACACACACACACACATATACACACACACACACACACACACACACACACACACACACACACACACACACACACACACACACACACACACACACGTACAGAGGCTTAATTACAGGAGCACGACAAACAAATTTAGCCAGGATGCTAACCAGAGTGGAGGAGGCAGGAGGGAGCATGGAGCTGGCCAGGCAGGACCACAGAGCGGGGAGGGGGGTCTATTTCGGGCCACGCCACTCTCATTACTTATCATAGTTTAAGTCTCGGAGCAAGCAGGCAACCTACAATTCAGCTCCCCAGATGGGCTCGTCCACCCGACCCTCCTACACCGCACCAACCCACGGCCGGGGCTTTACCTAAATATACAACACACACACACTCACATGTGCACCACCAGTGGCCTGAGACTTCAAGAGCGCTAACCCCACAGCCAGTTCTCCATGGCACAAGGCACTTGCCTAAATTAACAATCAAGCACACACCCAGACAGCCGGGCAGAAGAGAGAGAGAGAGAGAGAGAGAGAGAGAGAGAACCTGAGGTTGATGAATAGAAAGTGTACTGTAAGTGTGTGTGTGTGTGTGTGTGTGTGTGTGTGTGTGTGTGTGTGTGTGTGTGTGTGTGTGTGTGTGTGTGTGTGTGTGTGTGCGTGTGTTTCTGTTTTGGTGAGAGACAGCCTGAGCACGGATTTGGTTCATTTGTAAAGCTGATTATTTATTTGAGTGTTTTTGGATGTTATAGGAAACAGTATTCCTAAAAATATGCAAAATGTTTAGCTTTCACATTTACTGTATGTTTTTTACTGCAGATGTTTCATGACCCTTTTTTTTTTATGCATAAGTTTAAACAAAATAAAATTGACAAATTTGAATAATTTTCTTTCTGGAGACCCATCATGTACTTTAGCTCAGTGGTTACGGCATCGGTCGAGTACCCGGAAGCTCCAAGGTTTAAATCACACCATCACCAAGCTGACACTGTTGGGCCCTTGACCATGGCCCTTAAACCTCAAGTGTTCAGATAGTTGCGATAACATAAATGTAATGTAAATAAAGGAAATCAAATTTTATCACACTTAAACACCATGTTTAATGATTATCATTTAAGATGAAACAGATTAAATTAAGGGAACTGGATGTGCAGCCAGTCTCTAAAATTTCACGAAATGTCTGTTACAGAAGCAAACAACATAACAAATGCAATGACGTCTGTCAAGTACAAAATAGCTAACAAATATCTAAACAAATAAACAGTTCAACAGGTTTCAGTAATTTTGACGGCAGAATGTCAACAAACAAACAAAATAAGTAGCAAAGATGTCTTAATGGTAAAATACAAACAAACAAAAAGCAGAAACTGCAACAATGTCTGTCAAGTGTGAAATCCCAGCAGAATGCCAACAAACAAACACATTCCACAAAAAAACAGATGCCAATCTAGTGCAAAATGTAAACAAACAAACAATTAAACAAACTCCAACAATTATTTCTTTTGATGGCGAATTTCAAAATTCTAATGAATTGTACCAATTATGTGTGTCAAGCAAAAAGTATAAACAAACATAAAAACAAACTCTAATCACTGATGTTTAAAAACCTGATGGCGAAATGCAAACAAACAAACAACCCAAACAAATCAATTTCAAGGATTTCATTCAGTGGCAAAAGTCATATAAACAAACATACAAACAAATTGCAGCAAATATGCCTATAGTTAGCAAAATGCCAACAAACAAAACTGAAAGGAATACATGCCAAGAATGAATTTCAACAAACAAGCTTTCTGGAATCTCAACATTAGCATTAATAAAGACAAAAAAAAACAAAAAACAAACAAACACATACTAGGATGCATTTGTAATTAGTAAGTGTTTGAAAGGTTCTGGTGTGTTTGGTGTGAAGATCGTCGGTGTGTTTTTCCGCCTGAGCTGCAGTAGGTGTTCGGTGCAGCCGAAGCTTTTGACGTCGTGTTGGTGCGCTAACTAATGGGCGCTTGGCAGTTGTAGCCAGAGATCACCCACGGCCTCCACCACTTCCACCCACCATGTCCTCCATACAGCTGCTCTCAGTGAAACAACCTCACACCTCTCTCTCTCTCTCTCTCTCTCTCTCTCTCATATCAACCTATCCATCCCTCGCTCGTTCTCCCATCACGACATCTCTCTGTACACAATCTCTCTCTGGTCTGGTCATCCCACCCTCTACTCCTCTCCCTCTCTCTCTTTCTCTCTCTCTTATCCAAAATTGAGTCATATTCATTTTATTTTTCTGTAGTTGTTCAAAGGATTCTTTTCTCCCTTCTGTCAATACATTTCAATCTCTCTCTCTCTCTCTCTCTCTCTCTCTCTCTCTCTCTCTCTCTTCTCTTTATTGATTAAGCCTTTTCAATTGTTTGTTTTTACAAAGTGTTCTTTCCATATTCCTCTGCACCACCCTGACTTTCAAAATGTAAACTTTTTAAGGATAAGGATCAGGGACGAACGGCTTTTATTTATTTATTTGTTTATTTTTTACATAAACAGTGAGCATGTTTTCCAGGCGAGCTCAAGGTTCCAGCTTTCCTTTATCACACGTTCTATTCAAGTTCTACTTTAAACCCTTCGTGAACTCAAAAATGTTCGCACTGGCATTGTGTAAGAGACAAGTCCCTCTTGAAGCTTGTTTCTTGTTAGCGTGTTGCTGTCAAACGTTAATGTTGTCTCTTGTAGATGTGACTGCTTTAATTTCCTGGACATCTTGCGGGACATGTGGGAATAAACAGAGCTTACTGTACTGTACCTCTCCTCCCTCGAAGGAGGAAGTATGTGCAGACTTTATTAAACAGAAACAGAAGTA